>DWNH01000827.1:0-13115 GCA_018249895.1 Tiana niger
GACCATTTTTCACCGGTTTTTTATCATCATTGTTATTATTCTTTACCTTTCCGTTTTGGGATTTCTTACTCTTTCCAACAACTTCCCACTGACCACTCGACATTATTTAAGTTTTAAATATTTTCAAATTGTAAATAAAGGGAAAGCGACAGGTTAACACGTCAAAAACAAATAGCAAAAACGTCAATTTGAAAGGCGAGAAGAGGGCTTTTAATAGCTGATTGTGATTGGCTGAGAGGTTCCACTTGGACAAAACGTGGCACATGGCATACGATAACAGTGCATTCCATTGCAGTTTTAATTTTACGTGCGAGCATGCACATAAAGAAGAATATGTATCGGAGCATTGATAAATTAAGAAAATCTATAATATAAAAAATTGTAATTTATATGCATAAAGTATTATGATAAATTCTTCTATGTTTTAATTTACTGATAATAACCGATATCAATAGTAAAGTCATTGTCAAAAAACCGGTACATTTGATACTCTGTGGGCTTTTCCCTAGAATTTCCTCGTCTTTTCCCCTCATTCCCCTCCATTCTTTTCATTTCTCAATTCGGCTCAGCTGTGTCGCTGTGTGATTGTGATTATTTTTTGGGAAACTAGCAAATAATGAGTGTAAAGAAAACAGATATAAATACGATTTAATTCTTGACTAATTGTGGTTATAGACATTTTAAGATTAGTTTTGACATTTTGTGTTAAATAAGTGCATTATGGATGAAATGGAAGAGACAATATTGACGCGAACGGAATCTACTTCCTTAAGGGAGAGGGTGTATTTTGCAGCTAGGGATGGAATGTCTCTGACACTGTACGCATTGTTGTACGAAAAGGAAACAGAAGAGATTGACATCCTCCTCAATGAAGTAAGTGAAGAAGTTGCATCGCATCTATTTGCGATTTCAGGTAGGACTAAGGCACTGCCTGAAGTTGCAAGTGGACGTCGGGTTGCAGTGAAAACTTAACACCAGGTGGCTTGCACGCTCGCTTGCTACTTTTATTCAATAAAAAAAAAAAGACAGATATATCTAACAAAACGTATGTTTCCGTTTAGGAAGTTCGTTCGTTCTATTACCTAATTTTTAATATTTATTTATACATTATAATTTCTATTATGCAATGGAATATATTCGGAACAACATATTATAGAAATGTGCTAATTTAGTTTGTAGTATGAAAAATATGTGAAAAAAGTGAAAATTTAGTAGAATTTTAGAAAGCCATACAAAATTCTAAAAAACCATACATAATTTAATATTCAATATTAACAGTATAGAGTCAAGGTTACATTTCTGCTTGTAAAAGGAGATTGCACTAAGCTGGTTAGTTATAAGCAAGACGGCGCAGCGCTTTCAAAGGCAGCGCAGTGTAAATGTCACTCTATATGGTAATCCTTGCTTTTACTAGAACCGGGGCTTTATGGGCCGAGGCATCTTAATGTTATTTTTATGCTGCAGAAATTGCATAGGCCACTAAGAATATTGCAAGCTGTTATTTGCGGTTTTCATGAAATTTGAGTAATTCTGAAACGTAGTGTACGCTCTTTGATAGTCATTTTAACGTGAAGAGAAAACTTTGGATCACTTTTTAAACACATTCCGGGAACAGAGAAATGTGAAATTTGGCATAGTTAAAGTTTACGTCGAAAAAGAGTGCAGAAACCATAGAATTTATATATAAAACCCGTTACAAACACATCAAATTACATAAAATAAAAGAGTAATGATTGATACTAATAGATGGCGTTACCGGTAGATATTATTTAGCCAACGCAATCGCTCTCAATGTCAAATTGGTCACTAGTTAAAGTAAAGCTCATTAATCGAAATTTAATTTTATTGTCCTACTGCTGGGCACGAGCCACCTCTCGGGTGAGAAGGATTTAGGCCATAGTCCACCTCGCTGGCTAAGTGCGGCTTCACATGCCTATCGAAAAGTTTATGTAGTGCAGGTTTATTCATGATGTTTTCCTTCATCGATTCAGTGATAATTAATTCATAATACGCATATAATTTTGAAAATTACAGGTGCGTGTGGTTATCTTACCCGGATCCACCGGAATGGTAAGCTGAAAGCTGGTTCTGACTTTCCGACCAGCATCATCAGTTAAAGTTTAATAGAAGGTAGGCCGTCGCCCGGGGAAGTACTAATGCCACACCCGATTCTACCTTAAAGCAATTTGTTGTTTCGGAAGGAGGGTATGGTTGCCGGTATTCAGTTATCAGACTTAGGAACGCATCTACTCGTATTTGCGATCTCACGTAGGCCTATTTATTGTGCTGTTTGAAATTGCAGTGAACATTTAACTCCTAGTGACCTTTTTTATGTTTACGGGGGAAACCTTCTAAAAGTGCGTGCAACTGTGGGAGTGATCACGGGCAATGTGGGTTTTTTACCCACTAAAACCCCTTAGGTGGCCTGACCTGAATGCTCGTTTGCGTCTTAGATCTATCTTAGATTTACTGGAACGCCATAAATTCCCCGCCTTATTTACCTTCTACCTACGTAGAAGCGCTGTCATATTTAATACAATAATATAAAAATGTTTGCTCCTTTGACACCTAACATTTTCATTATGTTCTCATTGCACACCGCTTTGTACCGGGCTAAGTGGTTTTATTTCTCAGAGACGATTCTTCTGGTGTATTCGGCGAAGCGTGAAATTGAGAACAAACATGCCTCTGTTCCCAAAGGACTTATAGGTGGAAACTATTTTTGGGAACATCTTACGAAATGTGTTGTCTTTCTTTGTAAGAAGTACGTTTTCTACTATCTAATGGAATATATTTGGTATTTTTTTGACATAAATTGCTAATCACAAGCACTTGTCACCACCATAAGCTGGTGGCAATTACTGTACGTTTCAAAGTTACCTACAATTCCGTAGCAAATAAAGTAAAAATATCTGAATAGATAACGGAAACAATGAATGTCACAAGGAATGCATAAGAGGGCAGATTGCACGATGAAATTTACTACTTTGCTTTGTAGTTTTTGCCAAGAAAATTTTCCTTAGTATACCTCCCTATGTTATAGTAATATTGTTTTTATTTAATGCAGACGCTATTTCCATAGCCAGTGAATTTGCATTTCAGACCAAGTGGAAAACCTTTTAAGTCACAAGTGCTGCTACAGTCGTACCGTATCTAGGTAAAAATTCGAGTTGGAATATTTATTAAAATTGTACCAGAGCATTTAGATTCCCCGCTTACTCTGGACGTTGCGCCATCACGCCGTTAGACTTTGCGCCTTTCACCGTATCATCGCCATCCATTTAGTGCGAAGCTATAATATCATTGCAGATAACTGCTGTATAGTTGTGCTAGGTAGAAAAATTGCCTTATTGACTCAGCCTTATTGCCGTTCAGACTATTTCGGACGGCATGGAAGTCAGCAAATTTAAAAGGCCTCCTTATTTCCCCTGTCATATAAAGATCACAGTACAGTATTTCGATAGTGTCAGATGTGGATGTATATTTGTAAATAAACAGTTATTACCAGATAGTCTAATAGGTAGTAGGCGCCGCCAGGGGAAGTACCACCGCCACGCTCAAAACTACCGTAAAGAAATTTATTGTGTTTTGGAAGAAAAGTGCGGTTGCCGGAGGTCACTAAATACGAGGCGACTAGTCCTCTGAAGCAGCAACGTATCTATTTGCGATCTCAGGTAGGACTGAGGCACTGCTTGAAGTTGTAAGTTGATGTTCATGGGTTGCAGTGACTATTTAACCCTAGGTGACCTGCTCGTTTGATATTTTAATTTAATAAAAAAGTCTGCATAATTGTTTATACTTCTATAAGAAAAAGCAATTTGGTTGATAAACTGCCTTTCATTATTTGAATCGAGATTTACCGAGTTAAAAGTTTAGCTATCTGATAATCTTTTAAAAGATGACACGATTAAAGTAGAATAAAATATTTTAATATCGTTACTAGTCCATTACGCTAGGAACAAAAATTAAAAATTCATAAAATTGCACCCATTAACCCAGATAGAATGAAATTAAAACAATTTGAGTTCATTTCCTTGCACTATAATATCTTAATTGAAATGATTTTTTCATTAAAATCACCTCACTTTAAACGTCGTCTGCACAGCGAAATGCAGAGTCAGACGGAAAAGGAATTCAATTAAATTCCCCAACTTTCCAGTTTTCAGTGAAAAAGTCCCCTTCTATATTTCATTTTCGAGCTGTTCTTATTATTGTGAGGACTTAAAGGCGGACCTAATTTGATCTCACAATTTTCTTGCCGTCGGTGGCTGGCGACTCAGTGTCAACGTTTCATTCGGATTACACGCCACCAATTTCATTTTTCCGACCCCACCCGCCTTATCGTTTGTTGTTAGAATTGAAAATTCCGTGATTGGAAATTATAAATATCTTGGTTCTTCTCCGATGCAGTGCAGTGGTCATTTCGCTTCCGTTCGAGCAAGTTGAACATTTTCCAAGACTTTGCACTGTCATTATTAAGGAGAATGAGAATTGTTATGGCTGCTTTTGTATTATTAACAAGGGAATACGAAGCATAACAAGTTGTTATCTTAACTGTTTATGGAGACGTAATATTTCTTTTCGTGTCCGTAGATAGCGGAATGGCAGTCTTGAGAGCCTAAGCGGCTAGATATGGAAGTTCTGTTCGGAAATTTTGGATATATTTAGTAGAAAAAGCAAATGTTTGTTTAATATATAATATGTCCATTTAATAAAAATGGAGCAAAGTATAATTACGTTACCGAGAGCACCACGCGTTGAAAACCTATGAGTACGTTAAAACTCCTTGAATAGGTGTATACTGAAGTGTAGCGTACAAGTATTAGGTTTTATATTACAGAATATGTTCACTATATTTTTCCCATAAGCTGGACGCTTTCTTAAAGCCATGAGAACTCAAATATTTCCACTGGCAAAAGCACATTTTCTTCCAGACTTTCCTATATTAAATTTTTGAGTCAAATTTTTCTTTCAAGCGAACCATGCCGAAGATTGAACGGTTACGTGGGAAAATTAATATGGCGGCCCGGGATCAGTGATTTCAAGGAAAAAGTATGAACAAAATCCATTAGTTGGGTCCCGACGGACGAAGCTTCCGTTACGGAAATTACGTTAAAAGCGATACTTCCTGCTCGATAACTGGAGATAGTTGAGTGAATGCAAAGACGAACTTCTTTTATGATGTCTTTGTAAGTCCTCGACCACTCAAAACTTAACCGGCAATGAATAAACTATTTTAAAGATTTCCTTCATTTCACCAAACATTATTGCTGTTATAAACGGTTATCAGCAGTATTAAAATAAACAGTAACAAGAATTTGTTTAATCATCTACCACCAAGCGACTGGGCTCATTATTCTGAAATTTGGTATAGAGATAATTTGATGCCTAGGGAAGGACATAAGCTACTTTGTCTCGTCTACTCGATTCCGTGAAATTTCAATGTTCTATAATAAAGTCCACGTGGACAAAGTTCCTAGTAGAAGCTAGGTATCAATAAAAATATTGCAAAACAATCTGTAATGTGAAAGAAATCCAACAGTAATATAATGTCTACTGAACAAGCCAAATCCCGCATTCGGGGATAAGATGGGATCGTTAAAATCGGCGGAGAAGGAAGTTCGCCGACGCGTAAAATTAAAACAACGTCGGAGTCTTCTTTTCGAAAAATATGACATTAGACGTGACACAGTTTGTAAATATCGTGTGTAGATATTTAGGATGTAACCCCTTAAATGTGTGTTGATTGTGATGGGAAGATTGCCGACATTATTGGAAATGATAGAATTATATGGGATCTAGAAATATATCTACTCTGTTATTGTTACCACATCCAATAAATGGGCTCTCGCAATTTGATTAGTGGTTACTTTAAAGATCCCATTACTATTACAGCACTTTGGTCCGTTCGAGTAGGTTTTAACAATAATTTTATTGTGTTTCGAATGGAAAGTTGTGGAATCCGGCAGTCTTCAGTTACGTGCAGTCAGAATTTAAGGTGACATTAGATGTAGATGTCTATGGGCTGCATTGATTACTTCATATCAGATGGCTTCTATCTGTGATTCAAAATTGAGGTCAGTAATTAAAAGGTATAATTATGCTATTTGTATACCTAAGCATAATGGTTTTTAGAAATTTTTTCGCTCTGTCTGCGTTTTTCGTGGTAAATACGATTGAAGACCGCTGAACGTATTATGATGAAATTTGAAGGGATTGTCGAAGATACTCTAACTTACCGAATATATTATGTTTCTTGCTGTTGCATCATAAGGGCCCTACTTAGGACAATACTAGAAACATTTTTTTGAATTACCTTTCTAATGACTTTTCTTTGTAAAAAAAAACAATATTTAGTGTTCAAAACGTTCTGTCTTTAATTTAAACTTGACGCAACAAAATCGCTAAATATGGAAAAAAATCTTAAGGAAATACACACAATAAATAATACCAACAAAACAAAGACAATTTCGGTCCGTGTTTATATCGTATCCATAACCCTTAAGTGCTTTAGAGAATCGTCATCCCAAGGGCGTGGAAGTTTCTTATATTGGTTCTTTGAGTGGATTGGAGTATGGAAGTACGGGGAACTGCGCTGTAACTTCGAGGGATTTGCTGTCGACCCGGATACAGGACAGTATGAAATTATTGGAGCAAAGTAATGTTTGGTAAATAAGTCTTTTGTTTAGTTGTGTTTGATTTTGTTTAGTTGATTTGTGTATCAGAAGATGAGAATTAGTGGAATCCAAATGGTTTTGCTGTGTTCACACGAACAATATTTAAGAGTTTTTCCTTCCACATTCAACCTTAAATATTATCATGTCTTTCTATTTATTTATTTATTTATTTATTGAACATCTACATAACAAACACCAAAGAAAAAGAATACAATAGGTCATAGCTTAACGTTGTAAAAAGACGCTATGCCACTGTTGAGATCCAAGATATTCGCTTCCCATTTAATGTCGTTTAACATCCGAACAGTAAAATAAAATTTAAAAATTAAATAAAATTAAACATTAAACCTATAAACACACATACCTCCAGGTCAGTACCGTCATGTCGTATCATAGGCAAGTTTAAAGGTAACCTCAATTTGTTTAGATACGCCAGAGAAAGAAACTAAAATAGTTAATTTAACTTTAAAGTACTAGCATTATGTCTATGTTTTTACTGAAATCCCTTTGTGAGCGAGCTCAATTCACTCTCAAAGGTACCAGGGCTACAAAACGTAGTAGCAGTCTCGAATGTAAATAAGCTGAATAACCGAGCGCTAAAGACTCGCTCGAAGAGATAATCGGTCCACCCCCAAACAGACGGTAAGCAATTTAGCCTGGATTAAATCCCGATTCCCTTGCAATGCTCACCCCAAAGTGAATAATGCAGTCGGTTTATTTGTACTGTAAAGTTAGAGTTCGCCGGTCTAATCGAATAAAGTCTATTGAGGGATGTCGGGGACAATTTGGCAGGCTCTGTTCAGACTGTTCTGTTTGAACGCTGTGTTTGAATAGACAATGGGTACACGGAGTAACAATTATACCGCCATCTTGGTTGATTCTCAGGGTGTAGCACGTAACTTGAATGTATGGGTTGATTGTTTCGTTGTAATTCCTATTAGTGAAGGTATGTTATATTTGTGTGTTAAAGTGGTTAAGGTAAGTAAGGATAGCAACATTTCGGTAGGAAACCCCCGAAATAAACCGAGAGGAGAATTTATCTTGGTGTTTGTGTCGTAAAAATCCTTTATGCACGTGGAGTACAGTCTTGAAAGTAATTATTGGCTTGACTGGCCTCGTGGTCTAGTGGTTAGCGAACCTGACTGCTAAACGAAAGGTCGTGGGTTCGATCCCCACCAGAACAAATGTTTGTGTGATGAGCACGAATATTTGTTCTGTGTCTAGGTGTATTGTTATCTATGTAAGTATGTATTTACAAAAAAAAAAATATTTAAGTATGTTTATCAGTTGTCTGGTTACAATAGCACAGGCCTAGTTGCCTAGTTTGGGATCAGATGACCGTGTGTGAGTTGTCCTAAGATATTTATTTAGATATTTATTATTTATTTTATTAAGAAAAACAAGTTACACGTTATTATACCACTAGAGATTGCAGTAAATAAATAATTGTAGGTAAAATATGATCTATAGGTACTCATAACTATATATTTATGTTAAGTGCATTATTTTAATGTTGATATGATATAAAAAAATTACGATATGATAATAATTTTATTGCACAAGACGTATGTTCTAATGGCCATCAAATGCTACATTCCATGTGTATAAAAGTCATTTCTCACTTCGATTATTAATTTGACACTGATTAAACCAAATAAATAATTGGAGTTAACCAATAGTTTGACAACCCGATTGGTTATTTATTTTTTTATTTTTGGTTGTCAAACCATTGGTGGTTACCATGCCAGTCCTCTATTGGAATGGTCGTGGGTTCGATTTCCGACGGGACCGAAATTTAATTGATGAATTTAGATTTCTGTCTCCGGCATGGCTGTTAGTATGGCTGTCTTTATGTGTGACCATCTTGCTTATTGATACGATCTCCCTGTATGGTACACACAAACACAGTATTTTACTGCTTCATGCTTAGTGTGGCAGTGTTTTACTAAAATCGCACTAAGACTTAGACCTAAGCAAACCTTTTAAAAATTGTTACTCAAAATTTTATTTTGAAAAAAAAATTTAATTGTAACCGTATCCACGTTCGTCTCACACCAAGACGTCGCCAGTCCGGATGCTCCAATCATAACTTGAGTCTTCACGCAAACAGTCGTCCCCCGCTTTGAGAACTCACCTGCAATGTTTTTATTTACATTATTTAGTGAGTGCCTTTGGCGAAGACTTTCTATCATTCTTTGGATATTTTTTATGTTAAAAGTATAGCAAACAAGTAAGAAGGCTTCTTTATGCTGTAGTTTCCATCCAACTTCAAGTAGTAGATTGACTCAACATCAAAAATTAAATAGGTTGATAAAGATCTAACCTAATTGCTAAAAGCTACCGTATAGAATACTGTAATCTTCCGAATATTGTAACCGTATAAATTTTACGGATGTCTGGATGTTTGTTACTCTATCATGCAAAAACAAAAAGAAATCTGAATCAGTCTCCGTCGCGACGCGACGACCGACGGGAGCTTTTGATGAAGAACCTCGTTTAGGTTTGAAACTAGTCGGGCAATCTAAAAATACACGTGAGTTAAGCCGTTTGTATTTATAAAAATTTGAATAGTTTTTTTTCTCTCTGTTCTCAACAGTACTAGCTAAATACATTTGTATTTTAAATGTACACAAACGCAGAAAATGGAATCGTCAGTGATCTAAAAATGAGTGACAGATTGAAACTTCTTAACTTGGGAAAGACATAAGGCTCGTTATGCGGTACACATGTCAAATAGTAAAGTGCCATCCACAGCATCTGTATATGTGTGTGTCTTATTCAGTCCGCTTTAGGCATTCTTACCGTATATGTACGTCTTAAAAGATCTTCCTGTCAAAGTCTTGGCGGACTATGACAGAGTTGTTTAGAGAGTTGTAAAAGAGCTGGGAGTCAAAGACATCACCGCATTGGTGATCACGTACCATTGGAGGCCTGTCTTCCTGTTTGTTAAAAAATAGGCATATAACAATATATAGGTTGGTATCTACGTTCCCTCTTTTAGTTTTAATGTTTATTTTTCAATAAGTATCTTAATAAAAATTTATCGCGCGTTTATACATTAATTCAGCCATTATCGCCGCTTGTTGGCGCATACGTTTGCCAATTCGAAGCACACTTGAGTACGCCCATCGACATTCGCCTCAATACGATTTAATACAGATGGCCCGTTCAAAGCCCTAAATAAGTTAGAGCCAGGCTCAGTATCTTGAGTGGAGTATTTAACACGTTACGGGGAAATGTTCTGCTATGCTGGGTTAAATGTCCTGCAACCGTAATCCGAATCAGTTGATCGAATGACGCGTGATTTATGTAAAATTAAGGTACCAAGTTGCCACCTAAAAAACTTCTACGATTCTCTTCTTCAGTTCTTCCTTGCAGATCTCTTTATAATTGGAGTTCCACCAGTGCCTGAAGTTAGTCACTATAGTCGTACGTTTTTCAGGATCATTCAATGTCCGACATAGAACACAAACGTCAGCTTCTTCTGGAGAATCTTTATAAACAAAATGGTTGTGCCATCTATAAAAAACAGTAAAATATATACAATATATATAACTATATTTCAGTAATATAGATCATAGATTGTTTTTTTTTATTGAATAAACGTAGTAAACGATTGTGCAGGCCACCATTTTCTTCGCCCGGAGCAATTTAGAAAAAAAAAAACAACGCACGATGACGTTTAGAGTAATATATAAATTTTTTGTACTTTCTATTTTAGTCCTTTACCTAAAATAATTGTAGTATTCTTCAGGAACGTCTATAGCTTTTTTAATTAAAGATGCTATTGTATCAGAATCGAGTTTTCTAGCGTCTATGTAAGAGTTTGGTGGGAGAAACCTGAAATAAATATGCCTATTAAATAATATTATGTAGTTAAAATATTAAATTACCTTATGGTTTTTTAAAATAAAAATAGACACAAAGACCAGAAATCTAAATTTATCATTGAAACTTCTGCCCCTCCGGGAAACGAACCCAGGAGCCTTCGAAAGGTTGAAAGGGGTGGTAACAACTACACAGCTACGGGTCTTCAACTATCAATAGATGTAAATAAGTTTAGTTAATAAGATTTCAAGGGAAATATAATAGCTAATAAGTCAATTGATTCTTTGTATTAAATATCAATGTCATATATTACTTTT
Source organism: Tiana niger (assembly GCA_018249895.1). Classification (NCBI taxonomy): domain Eukaryota; kingdom Metazoa; phylum Arthropoda; class Insecta; order Lepidoptera; family Hesperiidae; genus Tiana; species Tiana niger. The sequence goes on from DWNH01000827.1 coordinate 10,823, forward strand.
AGTTCTATAATAGAATTAGAACAAAACCTTTTAATAATAGGGCTAAGAGGCTCTCCTTGAAATCCGGCAATGCATTGGCAGCTCATTTGGCGTTGCACATGTCTATAGGCGACGGTGACCACTTACCATCAGGTGGCCCGTCTGCCTTATTGCTAGGTTTAACAATAAAAAAAAAAATAAGTTCAACCCCACCCATGCATAATATTTACATACATTGATATAATCGGTGAAACAAATAAATCACATACCTGGAATAGTCAGCTCCACCATAAACTATAGGAACGGTATAATGCTGTAACGGGTATAAGATCTTCTCCGTAACGTAATCTTCGCTCATGGAGTTCTCAAACGCGAGATAGAAGTAGTAATCCCTTCTAAGAAGCTCTAAGCACTCGTCTATACGGTCTCTGGGACAGGTGAGGTTACCACACCAACCGTAAATATCTACTTTGAGTTTTAGCCTCGCTAAAGATAACGATAATTTCCTCGCGACCTCTTCTCGTCCGCTTTTTGAAACACAATTTGAAACGAACCACGCTACCGCTTTCTTTTTGCTTCTTAATTTCTGTATAACTTTCTCTGGCGTAGATTCCATAGGATTAATCCAGGACATGTTGATTTTAGGGCCGATAGATTTACCATTTTTGTCCAGAATAACGATATAGGACCAGCGGATATCGGAGTCTAATTTATAGCTCCATGTTAAATTGTAATAGGAATCGTAGTAAGGATCACAAATTGGATAGTTATTGGCTGATTCTGAAGCCGTGAATATAAATTTTTGATAAAGACTTCTCAGTGGCGGATGGCTGTCCAAGTTATTATCCACGTCAAAGAGAATAGCGTCGAAGTGCCTAGGATCTATTAAAAGGCTCTTGTCATTTGTCATGAAACAGTTGTAGTACGTACAATTGTTTTCCAGGAAGGTTTTCTGTCCATTTTTAAATATCGGTGAATTGTAACGAGAAAAAGCTTCAGTCCATTTCAAAATATACTTTAAATCCGTTGGTAATCTTTCTGGTCTTTTAAAATGCTTTGTCAGAGCTGTTATGTTGTTCCTGTTTCTTTTAATTTCCCTACGTATCTTCCTTAACGTGTCTGGAGTCCTCAAGATGTAATTAATTTCTATATAAACTTCATGCTGGTCCGTTAAAATGGACTTTATAAGATGAAAAAGTAGAGCACTGTAAACGCTAATCAAAACAGCATTGAGTATCTTTGACATGGTACAAAATACGACTGTCTTAAGCTATACGAAGAAGGGCAAATTCATGTTTATAAACAAACATAGGAATGGCAACATCCATTATTAGCTCGTGAGTACATTATAGATGATATGGTTTAATTTCAGTTTATGCATGCATATAATGCATGCAATGCACTCAGTAGATGGAAGAAAAATTGCATTTCTCGTATGCAAATAAAAAGGAGAGTGGCAGACAGAAAAGGAAATATGTGGGCAATTATACTAAACAGAATTAAATTATGAAAATCTCTTTGTATAGTGAAGCGCTTGACGACCAGCCTGTGCGGCGGACAATATGCAAATGACAAGAACACGAGTGGCGCCCTCTTAGCAAACTAAATTATTCACTTTTTAAACCGAATATGAATGCTTGTGTTTACTGCATATGAGGAGAAAAATTCAGTTATATTCGTTTTAAAATTTGTTTGTGTGTTGAAAAGGTTTTGCGGAATTTAGTTGTAGTTTTGTAAATTGCAATAATCCGTGACACCTTTATTTAATTATAATCGTAATATTGCAACGATACACCATATGTACTTACAAATATAACCTACTTGGATTAATAAAAATAACTGAACATATACACATAAAATAAATACACATAAAATATAATGCTGAACTTCGAAATTTGGATTAGCAATAAGATTAGAAGTTAGATGTGAATTTTTATGAGGATTAATTAACATAAGATCGTTTATTATTCATCAGCTTATTTGCAATTTTTCTGCAGGTTAAATTTCCATATGCATATACATATTGAAATGTCTTTTAGACAATACCCGACCATTAATACTCCGACTTCTTATATTTCAGTTTTTCTTACTGTCTTGTTGCCTGAACCGATATATCCATAATGGAACTCTCCTTCACTCAAGGGGCTTACTGAAACCTGTCGTCGAACAAATCTCCTAGGAGTGTTCAAATATACCTAGTGCATAAAAGCTTACCTTAAAAGGTTTCTAGAGAGATAAAAGAGCAGGAATCAATGTTAAGGAGTATTTATAGGATATGATTTTAGGTATATTTTTTATATAAGGTTTTAGATAC
>DWNH01000828.1:0-13111 GCA_018249895.1 Tiana niger
TATTTTAGCTAAAAATTTGAATTCAAACAATTTGATTTAAACATATTACTTTAAAACCTAAAAATATTTTAGCTAAAAATTTGAATTCAAACAATTTGATTTAAACAATCAAAATACGTTGAGGAAAATTTTTCTTTGTATTTTATGAACAGATTAAAAAATATATTTTCCAAACTTCATTTATAATTAATTATAATATGTATTTTATTCCATAACTTCTTGCCATTCTGTAGATAGTTACATGATCCAATTGATATAGAAATTTGGTACTTCAGATTAAAATATGCGAGAAGTAGTTTTGACAGTCCCCTTCTGATGTATATCTTGATGGGGGTTGGAGTGTGCAAGGTCAGCCTTCCTTCGAGGTCACACTTCTCAGCCAAGCTCTCAGTTTTTGCTGAATAGATAAAGACATTTGTTGTTTCACATTATCATTATGAAAACCATAACCGTCTGTTAACCAATTTGAACAATTTTTCTAAATTTGTTCCTTGATTCTCATCAGCTATTTGACCTTAAGACTTAAGTGACTTAAAGAGTAAATAAATAAAATTTAAATGAACTGAAAAAACTATTGAATTTGTATATAAAATAAGAAAGAAACTATTTCCCCAACCTATTACAATATAATACTGAACTCAAAAATCATATATTATTATCCATAACTGTAACACATACCTGTAATCTGCCAAGAACATTAATTAGAACTCCGCCATCAAACATAGGTTGTGAATCAACAGATGTTATTAGTCTACCAATCTTCTGAAATGTCAAGCTCTGAAAGGAATACAGAATTAGAAATTATAAAAAGTATTTGTATTTTTTTATGGTCTAATAATTTTCAATACAATCTAGATACAACAGGTGCAAAATTTTCAATATTCAGCAAGAGGCAAGCTCTAAATTTTGTATAATTGTCTATAGAATTTCTTTAACCACATTATCTAACCCCAATCAGGGTGTGTACTGTATACTAATACTAACACTAAAAATATACCCTAACTTAACCTAACTTTTTCTAATCAATTTGCCAAATTTTCCAGGCTCACTATATTTATATCCCATAAAATCTTGCACATCTTTGCACAAAGTGGAAATGCGCCCCTTGCTAATGGATTGGAAACATTCTGAGTAACAACTTTGAATTAGAAAGCTAGGTATATATAAACTGATTAATAATCAAAATAAGATTAAAATATCTTAGAAACCCACCAATAATATACATGTAACCTTTTCAATGGAGTCATTAATAAGGTAGCACCAGCATCAGCATATTAGAGAGGTGAGAGCAGATTGCAGAAGTCTGCAACTAGTCTTTAACTACAAGACATCTAGTATCTCATATAGGTAATGATGATGATATAGGCTATGACCACTAAACATTGGGTGGCCTGCATACTCATTTCAAGATAAATAATAAAAGGGACTTTTCGTAATACTTCAACTACTTATAACCCTGCATGGATATAAATAAATTTAATTTGACTTTATTACTAATGTGTAGTTGTAAAAGAGTACGTTAAATTTATTATTTGAATAACACAACAGAATCTTGATTTAAAATGCACAGTGCACAAGTGCAGTAATCTGTAATCTAAGATTAATGTCGCAATTTGGCAAGATAACCAGGTCAACTTTACTTAATATTTAAACACCACTATAAGTTATAGCCACAAAATTTATGATGTATCTAGTCTTTGTCTTGAATACTAGTATTAAGTAGTGATGTCAATTAAAGCTACTTGTAGAAAAATAACATTTTACTAATACACTTTGAATATATTGAATGAGTATGCTAGGGAGTTATTAGTGAAACTTCTGTACATAGCACTATTTAATATCTATGCTTGTACAAGAAATTACTAATATGGTAAGTACCTATTAATGTGGACAAGTACAGAAGCATAAAAAACTATTACAACTACCTAGGTGATTCATACAAGATGAATCACTCTTGTTTATATGAAGTTTATACAAAAAACTGTAATTGACTATTGACAACTGTATAATATTTTTCATTGTGTGGGAGGGAGATCACGAGTTGGGTGTCGCAAGCCTATAGTAAAAAAACAATAGAAGGTTCAAAAAGATATTTCTATTAAAATGATTTAATGTTATTTAAATGAAATGAAATATTCTCACAAAGCACATTATCATTAATGGAAAGCTTGCTTCTATTTCACCCTGTGAGCACTGAACTTTCAATGCAAAATATGTCTGGTCATGGAACTTATTTATTTATTTAACAGATACCAATTTATGAAAATAAATAAGTATGTGTGAATGTCATATTTGTAATATAATAAAATACAAGATAAACACAGGGAATGGTAGCTCATGTAATACTTTTACATACTGTAAAAGAAAGAAGATTGAAAAATACTGAAATCAGAAGGTTTAGTGTGGTTTCTAGTCGCCAATGTTCGATTTTGTTAAAATCTTAAATACTCATAAAATACTTACATTTAATTTTTCCATAATCTTAACAGCACCTTGCAATTGAACACCTTCAAATGTCATAAATGATGTTTCAACCTAAAAAGTGTGACAGCACATATAAGTTATTAGTAAACAAATATGGTTATTATAACTTAAAGGTAATTATCGGAGGTGGAGAATGTATGTGATCCTAAATATTATTTTGAGAATCCCATACGTTTAATAGTAGTAATTGTTCATTTCGGCGGGAGCTAACGTAACCTAAAAATGTTAATGTTTAATTTATTTAAGGAGATGTAAATAAAATAAATAGTTTTAATGAAACAATATAAATTTCTCTAAACACAGAGAAATACACTCACGTTATACATATTTGCTAGATTTGCCCGCTGTGCCGGATCATCGAAAAGTGTGTAATATTGTTGCACAAAACCTTTCCCGATTGCATCATACTGCGAATTTAGCGCCATTTAGTCGAAATATCGGGTCTAACACCTCACGAGACCAGTCAAATATCTTTAATGTTACGGAATTTCAGATCTACCCCGGGCCTCCAACTTTCCTTTCACAGCAAAAAAATGGCAAACGGTTTATAACACAGAATAATAAACTCCTTATAATTACAGTGTTGCTATATTTTAACATCACAGACTAACTAAATTGGAAGCTGTTTTCTCTATTTAGTCTGTGGATGTGCAAATACTACTATCTGCACGAAAAAATATTGTTTACTAAAAACTTTAACATCTATTATGTGAATTATAGTGTTTGTTTTCTCTTTGGAATGATCCTTCGGCCAAAAATTGTACTCCAAAAAAACACTGAAGATTTTTTATTTATATAACAACTAATTATCACACTGTTTACTTATTACGCGTTTTTACACTGCACACTAATAGTGAATCTTGCTTAAACATAAAAAAATCAATCAATTATTATACAATTTTAGCTTTAAAATCTAAACGTAGAGTTTTCTCTTTGAATTAAAAAGTCTGATCCTTTGAAGTTTTGGATACAAGGGCTTTGAGTTCATATTTCTCAAGTAAACATTTATCGGATTTGGCAAGACTAATCGTGTGTTGTCTTGTCAATATATTTGTCATGTCAGTCAATCTTGTCATTTTTATTTTGTGTTGGTTTAATTTTGCAATTTAATTTTCTTGAAACTTACCGAAACTAAAAATTAACAATATACACGAGCTTTGAAGACATTAGGAAGTTAACAACTTTTTCAAAAAATAACAAAAAATGTCCTTAGCAGACGAGTTATTAGCAGATTTAGAAGAAAATGATGATGGCGAGCTAGAAGCTGCTATCGAGAGCAAGACTTCTAACAACGCCGACCATGAGTTTGCAGTACCATTTCCAGTAGTTCCAAAAGAGGAAGAAATAAAGAACGTATCGATTCGGGAACTAGCTAAGCTGCGACATTCGGATCGCTTACAACGGGTAAGCTATCACAACTCATAGTAGGTAACTGACAATAGTTTATTTATTTTATGTATCCACATTCGTATAATACTCGATTGTATTGGTAAAAATAAGCATTACTATTTTCACCAACAAGCATAATTTAAATTTAATGTTAAAGCTTTAAACCAGTTTATTATTTTAGGTTATGACAGAAATTGAGCAGAACAATGGCAGTGACCGTAAGAAAATTGAAGTGATGGGTTTGATGGAATCAGACCCAGAATATCAACTTATTGTAGAAGCAAACAATATTGCTGCTGAAATTGATGGAGAAATAGGTAGGTTTAACATTTGATTTTCTGTTTATAATAGGTTCATTATTTTAACTTTCTTTTAAATTATTGTAAATATTTGCTTAATATTGCTTATGAAAACAAATAGTAAAACGGATTAAGGAATGACATTTTACATTATATATTAATATTATAGTCTGAAGACAACTGTAATGTTATTATTTAAGACAAATCTCTTTTTGGCTATTTCTTAAAGGATTAAGAGATTATGTTAGGAGATGACAGTGTTTTATTACTACTTTGACAACTCAGCTATACTTGATTTTATGTTCTGAACCTGATTCTATGTTGGATTTTCTGAAATATGACTTGATTAGCTTGATATGGTTCTCAGTCAATCATACAACCCACAAACTTCTCAGTATTTTATAAGAAATGTCTTTTAAAGTATTTTTAACTGAAACAGGTAGATCATAAATTAGAACAAAACATTTCATTTTTCAGCTATAATCCACAGATTTGTTCGGGACAAATATCAGAAAAGATTCCCTGAACTGGAATCCTTGATAGTAACTCCCCTGGAGTACATCCGTAGTGTCAAAGAGCTTGGTAATGACTTGGACAGAGCTAAGAATAATGAGATCTTACAAAGTTTCCTGACCCAGGCCACTATTATGATAGTGTCAGTTACTGCATCTACCACACAAGGGTAAGTAGAGACACAAAATAATATTTATTCTTTTTTATTATTTACAAACCTATATTTTTCATGTGTGGTGTTTCAGATATAACTGTTACAAAGGTTAATTAATAACTGAAATTGTAGAGTAAGAATTCTGTTATCTTATGTAATTATAGTTGCGTTGTTATATTTTCTTTCTGTTTCAGAAAAGTGTTGTCAGATAAAGAATTAAGCGAAATATTTGAGGCATGTGATATGGCTGCAGACTTGAATAACTTCAAATCTAAAATATATGAATATGTTGAAAGCAGAATGACATTTATTGCACCAAACATAACTGCTATAGTTGGTTAGTACCTATCTGTTATTTATCTTATGTGATAAAATAATCAACTTAATAGATTTTACATACTGGATGTATTTATTGCAATCATAGGTTTATGGTTGAATTTAGCTTGAACTTAGTTTAAATTAAACACATACTAATTTTGAATGAAAACAGCATAAACAAACTTCTGCATGACTTTTCTTAATAATGTTTTTGAAAAGCATATCTTCTGATAATAATTCATTAAGCTAAACCCTTCTTATCTGATAGAGGTGAATGATTGATAATTTTTATATTGGATGTTCTCTAAAATTTATTATTAAAATAACTTAATAACCATCAAGAGCAGAGAACTATTGATGAATGAAACATGAATTTTTCTAACTAAAAAATATTGAATTACTTATATCTTAATTATTTATACCACATTTGTTTCTTAAAAAATGTTTAAATATTTTCTTAAGGTGCATCAACAGCAGCCAAGATTCTGGGTGTGGCTGGTGGTTTGTCCAAGCTATCAAGGATGCCTGCTTGCAATGTGCTACCACTTGGTCAGCAAAAGAAAACCCTCTCTGGTTTCTCCCAGGCTGCTTCCCTGCCCCACACTGGATTTATATACTTCTCACAAATTGTTCAAGACACAACACCTGTAAGTAATAATGTGGTATAAGTAGATGTGTTTTAAATTAAGTTAATTAATTTAATTAATGAATATTGCTTGGCTCAGCATTTATCCGATGTGAAAGAAAGGTCCCTGAATGAAGACCACGTTTTGGGAAAAGGAGCTCAGGTCGCCCTCCGACAAGGTGGACTGATGACTTAAAGAAGATAGCGGGGAACCGCTGGATTCGAAAGGCTCAGGACCGGACGGAGTGACGCCAAGTAGGGGAGGTTTAAAGGCTGATGGATGGATATGCGGTGCGACATGTGCTGCACACTATACACTAGGAAGCAATATGAAAACAAAGTTTTCTGCCCTTATATTCTTTAAAATTTTCATTGTTGAGAGCATATAAGCTACACCCCTTTATATTAGGAATTAATGTCCGGACTGAACACTAACAAAAATATTGTTGCAAGAAAACTGGGAAAGGAATTAAATAATAACTGAAATTATTGTAAAAGTTGCATGATTTTTCGCAAATTTTTCCAGTCAATTCCTATGTAAAATTAAGATGTTTTCTTTTACTTTAGGAGTTGAGGTACAAAGCAGCCAAGCTGGTATCAACGAAGTTGACACTGGCTGCTCGAGTGGATGCGTGCCATGAAAGTACTGACGGTCGTATAGGCAGACAACTGCGGGAAGGTATTGAGAAGAAACTGGACAAGTTACAGGTAATTATTGTTTTTAGTTTAGGTATAATTTTGACCTCTGAATTCAAAAATAGATCTTCTGTTTCTATTAGAGTTGATATTGACACATTGAAAAGCATATTGAATAGAAGCAGCTTGCAACTTCAGCCAGTACCTTAGTAGCCTGAGGTCGCAAATAGATGCGTTACTTGGACTAAGATCGTCGCTTCATATTTACTGAACTCTGACAAACTTCTTTTTTATCTCTATTCTGCCCCACATTTCGAACAGGAAAGTAGAATGTATTAATTTATAATATTATTTTTAATATAATACTTTCACAAAAACATTACATACAAAAACAACCAGACATGGCAATCTTATTTATACCGTTTATATAATAAAGTTGTCCGAATTTATATTTATCTATATTTATAAGAAATTATATTTACATCGAATATTATGCGGACGAAATCTAGTCATATAATAAAACATGGCTAACTAAATACCTGCTTCAGTAAAATTAATTAAATACTTATATTTGTATAAGTCGACAAATTTTATACTCATGTTTGAAACAGGAACCACCGCCGGTGAAGTTCGTGAAGCCATTACCGAAGCCGATCGAGCAAAGCCGCAAGAAGCGTGGCGGCAAGCGCGTGCGCAAGATGAAGGAGCGCTACGCTATGACCGAGTTCCGAAAGAACGCTAACAGGCTCAACTTTGCTGACGTGAGTGTAAATTTCCGACTTTGCTGTTTTTTATATTGAAAGAGTTGCAACATAAAAGAGTGATGCGTGATGAAAGACTTTTGTTAAACAATAGAATGCTAACAGGCTCAACTTTGCTGACGTGGGTGTAACTTTCTGACTGTGCTGTTCTCATATTTAAAAAGTTGCAGCATAAAAGCGTGATGTGTGGTGAGAGACTTATTAGTAAGCGAAAGAACTCTCAATGAAGGCTCAACTTTGCTGACGTGATTTTAATTTCTCGACAGTTTTATTTTTAACTTAGAAAAGTAGCGGTATTAGGATAAGTAGATTCCCGACTTGCGTTACTTTTTGGTATCTACCAAATGCGCCCATGAAAATGATGTTTCATTTTGTTCTATAACAACCATAGCCCCCGTAAAGATAGATTAGTGTTTATTACAAATATTTATGTTCGTCGTTTCATGAAATCAATAAGCACATAACCGTTCGCTAAATGAGTTGCATTGGCGATGAAAAGATTTAATTATACGTACATAGTTGTAATGGGATCTCGGAAATGAAAATTCCTTTATACTTGGATGAAAGTTAATTGAAAACGAAACACATACCGACTAATGGAGTGAGAGCATACTTTAGGCTGCTCGTATATTGACGAATGAGCGATTAATATCACTTGTAATAATTTATACATATAAGAGCTTAGAGAGTATTAGACAAGAAAAAATGTAAGTGGCAGGCCGCCGCCCTGGGAATAGTTAGGTGTTAGGCCGTCGCCCTTGGAAGTACAACTGCCACACCCAAATCTACCATAAAGCAATTTATTTTGTTTTGGAAGAAGAGTGTGGTTCCCGGAGTTCACTAAATATGAAACTACAGTCTTAGTCCTCAGAAGTGGCAACTTGCAAACTATTTGCGATTGCAAGTAGGACTAAGGTACTGTCTGAATTTGCATGTGGATATCCATGGGTTGCACTGATCACTTGACACCAGGTGGCCTGCATACTCGTTCGTTACTTAGCAACACCAGAGGAGTCGTCGATGCGAATTGTATCCAATAAAAATAGAAGTCGTAAGACTGTAAAGTGCCTTAGGCTTACTCGGTTAGCTATAATTGTCATGTCAGTAATCGACAGCCGAGTGCCGCTAGTAGATGATCCCCTGTTTATGATGCGGAAAAAGTGGATTGCACATAAATTTTCTCTTGCGTTACTTATTCGTTTTATTTAAAGGAAGTGTACGAATTATTAGTGCATAATGTCTAATATTGCAGAATTGGAAACGTATTTATGCATTAGCCTTATAAGTCCATTTAATTACTTTAATAGACTATTTTTTATTTAGAAAATTGAAAGCTCTATCCTGTAAAGTTTGCATTACAAACATACTATTATTTATGTACATACGTAGCCATCGATATATTTGATTGAAAATGTTGCATCATTCAACATTAAGTTGTCTCTTCATTTATAATAAATGTAATACATGCTCGTGATTTGGGATCAATCAAAGCTGTTGATATTTATCAATTGATGTAACGGCATAAGAGATAACATCGGGGAATGGTAATTATTATTCGTATGTCATCGAAGGATCGATAGTAACGATTATGAATAATTCGTTTGACGGTATCGAAAGTGACATTGATGTACTTTGGTTTTATGGTTGGCGATATTATCGAGGTTATTCGTTTTGTAACATAATAATTTGTTACTTGTAGCTAAGTACCATGTCTTGGACAAAAAGGTCGTAAACGCTTTAACAATTATAAAAAAAAAGAAATTGTCTATTGAAACCCTATAATGAATGTAACTAATGATTATGTAAATGGGAACTAATTGGAAAAATTTTCGAAATGTTATTAAATTTTTATTTTTTAAAGATTTTGTCAGAAAGACAATTGCTGGTTTAAGGTGACGTTTACGTTTGTATTAAAGGAAAGGAAGACAATGTTACTTCGTTGACCCTGAATAATATATTTCTTGTAGTGTTCAAACATTGGTTCTGTCAAACGGGTCAGTTTGTTTTGTATTGAGTTTGAACACCGTATTGCGAAACTTTCTATGTTAAACATAATGCGCGAATGGCTCAGGTCATGCACGAACGTAAAATACTTATGTGAAATGTGTTTGAGTCATATGTGGAGATTCATTTAACTACGTACTACAAGTTTTAATACCATTGTTGTCTATGTCTTACGTTTATTTCATATTAAGTCATTTTAAGTGTTTATCCCTATGGACTTAATCCTACCCGTTCATCCATAGAGACTCCCTTTTTTCTTAAAACTTTGTTCATAAACTTTTGCTTAAATACGTTTAAACAAAAAAAATAATGTATCGACTTAAACTCGTCGAACTGATACTGTGTTACAATTTAACCTAAATCCTTTAATAAAAAAAAGCAAATTATCTAAAGGAATGTTACATAAATCTACAATGCAATGGCACATACTCATACAACCCGTCGCAACTAGATCATGCACATGCGCTGCAAGTATGCAAACGCAAAGATTATTCATGTGTCAATACTGTATTATTATCATTAATTACGTAGTGTCGGCCATTGCCCGCCGTTCAGAAACTATTACGTACCTGTAAATTAAAAATAATGGCTGATAATTTCAGTGCAATGTCGAAGTGAAAACAAATTATTTTTTAGACGTAGAAAGGTGTTCAAAGTCCTATCGCGGGTGCAACAAATTTACTATGTTATCCTTATACATTTTGTACGACAATAAGTCAATCTAATAACGAAATACAAAAATAAAGTTACGCGAACATTAAGAGAAAAGAAGATTGGAAAATTCTTGCTCCATTCCGAGCTATTGCGTCATTAATTAAAAAAAATAGGTTGATACTAAAGCAATGAATTGCCAAATAAACAAAGATTCCCGCTTTCCCTACTTCCAATTACGTGTTTGATTTATATTTAAATTTCATCTCACTAATACAATGCAGCATCAAGCCCTCTAAGCAACTTAAAATATGCAAATGCGTAGAATATTCATGGGGCTGTACTGTAATAATTACCGATATTGTTCGCCGTTGCGCGCCGACGCCGACGATTCTCTGAAAAGCATATAAGCCAATAAATGTGACGTCACGCTCGGCGGGCCGCGGCAGATCAGTTGAATTTCAAATGCGTTGGATGCTCCCCGGCTAATGGTTGGTTTACACGAGGGTGGTGGACAGGTAGTAATTAATTTAATGTCATGGAACGTTTTCTTTATACCACAAATCAAACTTGATTTAGTCTATAAAATTTAAAAGATTAATAGATTCGTAGCCTTAATTAATAAACTGCAAAAAATCTGGATTCTAATATAAAAATTAGGTAACGTTTATTATTCTCGAATACGTGAATGATGAACCATATACTCCTGTACTATGTGTAGGAGGATACCCCTAAATGAACTAATAAACATGTTCGATCGATATAAAACTAATCCAGAATTATCTCTTTATATAAACCGTTAATTAGGCGTAAGTGGCCCGTGAGTTTTTTCGCGAGAATAAGACACAAATAGAGCGGAACACCGGACGCGCTGTTGGTCTTGGTGCGCCGATGTCCATGCTACGTCCAATACGTACAGATTATCTAAATCAGGCTAATTGCTCGAAACCGATGACCCATTAAATCTACAAATGTTGCCAGATTTGTTTTCAGCGTGTAAGGAACAAACGTGTGCATCTCTCGGTAGACAGCACGTATACGCGATAATGCACACAGACAGACGGTTTTTGAAACACTATTTACCGGTTACGATTTTCTGCCACGCGCTTTTTATTTACTCTAGTTAATCGGTTTAACTTGCTTATACACTATAAGTAACGGTACGATCTTTAAAAAGGTTTTATATCATCGGAAAGTAGGTAAGTTCTAAAAAATATGTTTAGATTTGTATAAAATTATTCTATAAAGGTAGAATGATTTTAAAATAGATAAAACAATAATACCAACATTAAAAAAATTCTCTTTTTTATTCTTATTAAGTCGTGCGCATACGTGTGTATTTAATCCACAATTTTCTGACGCCGCTGTCGTGTTACACAGACGTAGTTAGCAATATTAGTTCGGCTTGTTGATCATGTTTGAAAAATGATAAATGAAATTGTATTATACCACTAAACAAGGCGATTACTTCTAACACATATACTTCATACCTGTCCATAACCATTAGTGCCATCACTCACAGAGATCAGCTATATTAATGGCTTTCTAATGACATGTTTTCTCGGGCCGCAATTAAAAAGTTGCAATAAATCCTTCCAAGGAGACAAGAAAGGGTAATGTGTAATTGGTTTTAAATTGCGATTTGAACATCAGCTATTTTAATTAAAATGTTGTGCTAATGGTTACACGATATTATTAAGTTGTAAATATAACGCATGTTACGCTCAACCGAATCACTGTTTAGATTGTAAAGTTAATCATAATCAAATTTTATACCATTACTTTTTGATGAATTATGAAATAGATTGAACCGGAACTTAAAATTCCCTTTCCTAATCTTTCCGACTTACGCACCACTCCATTTGGTTGAGGTAGCATAGTAGAGCCACTGTTTGAGTTAATACTATAAATTAATATAATATGCTAGGTTACTAAGCGCGGGGTGTGCTGAGTGCTATTCTTTTGATGCACTGCTCAGTAGGTTATTGATTTGTAGCGAGGGAGCGATGTAGAATAGCTCGGTAAAGGTTTCTCTTCCCGTGTCTCTTGAGTCGTCTGGAGAGTTTCAAGTGGTTCAACTGAAATAATTTGCAATGCACTGGTGTGCCAACTTTCAAGCGCTAGATGGTCTGAACGCGTTTAAGTCTTCCATACTATTAATATTGATTTCTCAGCTAAGATGTCGGGGATATTTTCTGAAAAACCTTTATCCCTTTCCTTATTTAATTTGTGGTTTATAACAAAATAAAAAAATACAAGACGAACAAGTACATCAACTCTCTTATTTCAGATCGAGGATGACGCTTACCAAGAGGACTTGGGCTATACTCGCGGCACTATTGGCAAGTCCAGTACAGGCCGAGTGAGGTTACCCCAGATAGATGAGAAGACCAAGGTCCGAATCAGTAAGACGTTGCAGAAGAATTTGCAGAAGCAAAACCAGCAGTACGGCGGCGCCACCAGCATCAGGAGACAGGTCTCGGGGACGGCTTCATCTGTTGCCTTTACACCTCTACAGGTATGTTTGTGTATATGTGCTTTTTAGCTTTTTTATTGAAGAAAAGTAGCAAACGAGTATGCAGGCCACTCGGTATTAAGTGGTCACTGCAAGCCATGGAAGTCCACTTGCAACTTTAGGTAGTACCTTAGATTGAATAGATGTTGCTTCCTGTTTTGAATTCGTTTAAAAACTAGTTTAAAGGCATACATATTTACGTGAAGAAAGAATCTCAATAATTAAATAAATACGAAATCATTAATGAGATTTCTATAAATCGAAATAGACTTTCTTATAACTAATTAATGATATAAGTGATTATTTTAAACGTTAGGAATAGCAAACTAGTCGAAACTGTCAATAAATCAAGACATTTTCTACATTTTGATATCCTGTAATTAAGTGTTTTTAATGATCTTTGAAGCATAATTAAGCTGATTTTTCTCGTTAAATTTTGTGATTACACATATTTAATTCTGGTATACACGAATTACGTGTACGTAATGTTGTTGCCATGTTTGTATTTTTCTTATTTTTTATTGTACTACTTATATCTGGTCCGTGTGAATAACATTAAATGTGTAATGTAATTTATAACTTATTTTAAAGGAGTACCGAGAGTTTTTTTCCGCCGGCTTTTTTCTCCCGGTCAACAATAGCTAAAAGAGAGTCTAAAGCCGATGAACTTTTAATAAGTTGTAAGTAACTTATTGATTTTTTGACTTTCATTAAGTGTATGTAAATACCTTGTAATGAATAAAACAATTTCATTTCATTTCA
>DWNH01000829.1:0-13101 GCA_018249895.1 Tiana niger
AAAATAGCTGCCAGCTCTTGGGTCACCAGAGGCAAGAATAATTTTGGACGACATTTCTGACATGAAACTTTTCATGTCAGAAGACCACGGACCCATCGTTTCTATAGCTAGCGCCGCAAATACGTAACTGTCGGAAAGATTACTATATTTACGACGCTTAAGAGTCTGGGCCCGGTCGGCAGCGGCCCCAGCCTTTACACTCGTATCACAAATGTGTGAAGGAGCCAGAGTGTCGACGCAGGTCGCATCCCATACCAGGGGAGACCACGGTACCAATGTCATTCCATCCGGTCTCTTGCCATCATTCCTAGAAATACCAGATGGCTCTAGAGTTGCTGGTATAGAAACGGTGGCAAGAGTCTGGCAAATAAAATCGTTGAGGGTACCGTGGCGAAATAATCTTCCAGCACTCCTAATACAGGACAAACGATGTCGGCCAAAAATATCAACCTGTTGCCCATTCTAAATTATACTGACCTTCAATTAGCGAATAGACATATTCTACAGTTTTCGTGGTTAGTAAAATACGCTCAGATTAGTTTATTTTATGTCTATGATTTACACACATATATTACAAATTGTATTTCTACTACCGCCTTTTTTACCAGTCAACAATAGTAATAGAGCGCCTAAACCCGATGAAGTAATTAATAAAAACAATTTCGTTTCATTTGATTGTAAGTGAACTGAATACGATAGTAATACGATGTGTTCCGAATTTTGTTACATACATTCCAGATGTGGGAAGTCCTTTATAAAAAAATTGGGATAATTGGCACTGTGGTTTTTACCGCCGACCAAAAATTTGATGTATGTGAACAAATTTGTGCATAAGCATGTACATACAATTTTGGGTTTCATGTATATATTTTTTATTTTATAGATATTTATGGGTCGAAAGCTAACATAAACGAAAGACTGCAATGTGTGCTGAGAATAGCAAAAGACAAAAACAACCATAAACGTGGTAACTTCCGGCAATTTATTTAGGCATAAAATTTTTTCTTCGTAATTAAATTAATTGAAAATATTACTTTAAAATAATTTATTTTTGTAATTTAGTAAACACGCATATAATTTAGCTTAACAACTATAAATAATAATAGTCTTTATTTGATCTAACGAAAGTGCCAACACGACCATCAACAAACACCAAATCAGTTTGACTTGTTGACGTTTCACCGCGTAGCAAAGTGAAAGTTTCACGTCAGTACAGTCAGTCAGTTCCTGTCAGAGGCAGTTTTTAATCTGATTTATTTCTTATTGGCTGCTTATTGGTACGAAATACTATTACATTACAAAAAGTGTTAATTAAGAGTGTTACTGGTGATTTACAAGTATTCAACATTAAACACTCCACATAACAATAGTATATTTGCAGCGTTAGGTTATTACCGGGAAGATGGGAGTAAAGCCAGCAATTGGACGAAAACCTAACAAGAACCCACCGTTTTTCAGTCATGAATTTGTGATCCAGAACCATGCGGATATCGTATCGTGTATTGTTATGGTATTCTTGGTCGGGCTTATGGTACAGGTATGTGTCAAGCGAGTGCCACGTAGGCCGAAGTTTTTAAACGAATCTTGGTTTTAGGAAAGTTATGAGTTCCATTTTGTTGCAGTCTACTAGCCCCATAGCGAGTTTGTTTATTGGGCTTCATCATAATGTAAGTGGAGTTGAGCCAACCAGAGAGAACCCTAAAGGAGAACCTTTCTTCTATGAAGCTGGATGGAAGGATGCTTGTGCAGTCTTCTTTTACTCCCTTGTTTGCATTGTAATGCATGCAATCCTTCAGGAATATGTGCTAGATGTAAGTAACCAGTATAAACTTAATTCATGACAGCTGTTTGTAATTGCTTGTTCTGGTGTCTAAAACTGTGTGTTATTCCTTGTAGAAAATTTCTAAGAAGTTTCACCTGTCTAAGTCAAGGCTTAGTGCGCTCAATGAGTCTGGACAGCTGATAGTGTTCCAGTTAGTAACTCTTCTGTGGGGAGGTGATGCTATTCTTCGTGAAGGATTTATTTTTAACATCTCAAGCTTATGGGAAGGTTAGTAGAATTTTATTGATTTTAAGCGTAAAAAGGTGGTTTTATAATAGTGATTTAACAGCTGTGTGCATATGTCTCAGAATTGATATCGTAAAATTTGTTGCTAATGAGAAGAGTTAAACTATGTATATTAATGCATTTTTATTTACTATATTAGATCACAATGCAAATTCAACAGATATTGTATGTATTAATTTAAAGTAATTGCTGAACATGTAATCAAGAGTTCTGACTGAAAGAAATATATCTTAATAGTTTATCTTATTTATATAAATAAATCTATCAGTATATTTATTTATTAATCTGGCATAACTTGAATGTTGTGCATGTATAAAAAAGATGTAAAGGAAAACATCAATTTATTTCTAGATCACCAATTTAATGTATAACAACAATTGCAAGAAATGCACTTAATCACTAAGCACTGGAAAAGTAATTAGTATTTGATGAAAACTATGATGCTTATGACTACAATTTATTATTAGTCCAGGTATTCATAAATATACGATTTATTTTTATTAAATATTCAACCTTTATCTATTATGCCAACATTCATTAATATCAGTTACAAATCCATTTTTTAGAATAACAAAATAGCAGAATAGCATATATTAAGGTTAATATCTATCTACATCCAAAGACAGTAATATTTTATATGTCACATTGGAAATTGGTGTGGCAATGATAATTTATACTTCATACCAATTGTACATACATAGCTATTGGTTCTTGCATACATAAATGAGCAAATAAACTTTCTCAAATTACTAATAGGCATTTTTATTTCCTTATAAGTAAATATTATGCAAATTAGGAAGTATGTGTTAATGTCTGATAATATCCTCATTTTCATAATTACCTATGATGTAAGATAACTTGTGACACTAGTACTTGAAGTAATACTAACGCAATTGTGAAATAAAGCACTTCCTGCACACAATATCAATTGTAGGGGATAGTGATAAAATTTGTTGCAAAGTGTAAATAATAAAGATAAATTCAAATTAAATTAAGAAGCATCAATTGATTTGGTTTGAAACATGCTACTCATAGACTATGTTTTCACATCACGCTCACACATTATTATGTAAATAGGCAACACACAACACAATTCAATTAGAGTATCCTTAAGTAAATTTTACTATTATAGTCAGTCATCTGTCATGTCAATGAACATGATTACTTTGTCAGGCTACCCCAATCACCCGATGAGCTTCCTGTTGAAGCTTTGGTGGGTTGTTCAAGCTGCGTACTGGCTCCACAGTGTTCCTGAGTTGTACTTTCAACGTGTAAAGAAGGATGAATGGGCTGGCCGCATCAGACAAGCTGCTCTTGCTTTTACATACTTGGCCTTAGCTTATGGATTCAAGTAAGTTTGCAAAAAGTTTAACGAAGATACTGTATTTACACACATGTTAAGTGATGTTGTTGTCCTGGAAGGACTTAAAAAATTAAGGGAGAAAAATTAATATGTGTTTTTTTTTGTCTACAGATTCCACAGAGTAGGTGTGAGCCTTGTTGTATTACACTCATTGGCTGAGTTTGTCACACACAATTACCGTCTCAACACCATCCTTAGAGGCGAGCGAGAGGACTACTTCGACAAATGTAAGTACATGCTGTAATATAAAAGCATTTCTGAATTACACAATTTAAATAAACTGCTTTAGAGGCTAAACAAGAGGAAAAGCTGCCTAACTTAAATGCATTAATGATCATACAACTGTATTAAAAATACTAGTTATAAAAATACTTATCAAGGATAAATCAGCTGATAAACATTCCAATTTTAACATTCACTTATCACTATCGCACTGTTACTGTTCAAGTTACACATTTTTTCTATGGAAAACTGACAAAATTTAGATTACATTTGTAAAGCATATAAACCATTTTCCGGGGTGACTTATTATTATACAGTAGTGAAAATTTTTGTGAATTCAAAGAAGTAGTTAAAAAGCACATCTGATTTTCAGTACAAAATGATGTAATGGTTGTACTTCCCGGGTTGCCATACTAGACACAGTATAGAATTGGACTGCCAAAGCCTATCTACTAATTGCTACTAAACACCTACAGTAAAGCAATTATTTAATGTGTTTATGATAATAGGAAGTAGATGCCTGCAAGCTTTAGTCATGAGGCGACCATCTCTGTCCTCAGGAGTAGCAACATTCCATATTCTAGTTATTATTTGGACATCCATGAGCTGTAGTATACTGCTTAATATCAGATGGCCTACGTGTTCGTTTATTACATATTATCTTATCATACTATTAAATAATATGTCTGTGATATTAAATTTAAGGAAGTTTGCTACTTTTATTTAATAAAAAAACCGAATAAGCTACAACAACACTTAAATATTTTCAATCATTTAAAAAAATGTTTATACTTTATACACCTGTGTATTTTGGTCTTGAATAAGCTTCAAAACTCCTTCACGGATTTTTTAGAGTACCTACCTTACCGTATACGCTTACTCCCAAAAAGGTTTTTACTTAGAACTTTTAGGAATTAAATGTCACATTTAACACAACATACGACTCAGTAAATTTTGTTTGTATAAATAATACTTAATAAACTAGCCTGTGAAATTATATTAAAGGAAGTAGTTTAGCGTTGCCTTACCTGTTGCAGTCTTGAGGCTGGTGAACGGCGTAGTGTTCGTGTGCGTGCGGCTGTGCTCGCTGGTGCTGGGCGTGCTCGCGTTCTACTTCGGGCTGGCCGGCGCCGCGCCGCTGCTGCTCCGCATCGCCGCGCTCTCCGTACTGGTTTCATTACAGGTATGTGTAGCTTGAGACATTATATATTTGCCGCGTCGCTTCGCTCTTCGTCGTTTCGTTACAAGTATGTGTAGCTTCATCCATTTGTCGCGGGGCTAGTTTTCTCTCAGCGGGGGACTAGTTTCGTTACAAGCTCAATTCGTTGGACATTAGAAGCGCGGTTCGAACCGTCAACGCCATAAACTAGCTTTGGGTTTTCCTCGTGCGTATCCTCCACGGTACGTTTAAGACGACCATTCTAAGTCTTATTTCTAAGTTATAAAACGATCTTCCTGCAAGGGGATTGCCAGTGGATGATGACATGAAGTTTTTAACAAAAAACTCTAAAAAAGTTCCCCTCTAAAACCAGCAACACATCAGTGTTACTAATTTTTCCTGACCATTTACCACCAAATGGCTTATGTTTGTTTGCTAGGCTAATTTAAAAAAAGTAGACTAGTAAAGAATTTGCCGACCGTCAAACCCATTTCTATCGTGATCAGATGTAAGGTTGAATATATGTATATATCTATGGGCTCCAGAAGCCACTTAACTAGGAGGCGTGCATCCTCGTTTACTACTTCTTTCTTGCATATAAAAAAAGTCGTAATTATCATATTAATATTTTCTCAGGTATACCTCATGTTCAACTTCATAACTGAGGCGATAAAACAGAGACAGGAGTCAATTCAACAGGCTCAAAGCAAGCCCAAGAAAGAGAAGAAGGAGAAACCCAAAAAGGAAAAAGGTAATATTCTTTTTCTTATAAAATTCAGATAATACTAGTCAATGATTTCCAATCTAATTCAAGAAAAAAAAAGTAGCAAAATTTGCTTGTTTGCTACTTCTTTATTGTTATAAGTCAAATGTAATAATTTATTGGACACTTTGATAAAACTAAACGAAAAATTATTTAATTACAGTGAAGAAAGTACACAACGATGAATCCGACCTGCCCGAAGTTGACCAAAACACCAACAAGACGCTCCGCCAGCGCGCCGCGGCCGCCAAGGCCAAGTAAACTCGCACTTAGTTTTTATATGTTAAGGTAATCTTATAGGTTGTTCTCTTCCAACGTCATGGTTCTCGGTATTCATTTGTTCGGTCCTTTGTTCATCATTTGTTTTCCAAAAGGGCATTTTACACGTGTAACAGCTATACCACATCACAGCGGCAAAGACTTGCAAGCAATGATTGCATAAGTGTGAATTTTAGGGCTCTTATAGATGTAACTACAAAAACTTGTCGGAAATTATACTGTAATTTGTGATGTGGTATATTTGAGACCGATATCGATAGCAGAAGAAATATTGTAACAATTATTTGGTGAATATAACTCAGACCATTTATCATTCACCTCTAGTTAAATCTAGTTAAAACATTGAAATTATATACCGGTAACTATGATAATTTTTATACACAACTTTTCATTTCCTCTTATCATTTTTGCAGTAATGTAAATTATAGTCAGTGTATTGTCTTCGCACAAAATAAATATGCATTTGTAATCGATGTTCGATGTTCCCCTTCCTAAAGTAGAATGTCGTAATCAGTAAAATGTATAGTATTGGCATTATTTAATCAGTGTATAAAAGTGTGGCATTGTATTTGATGCCTGGTAGTAAACTATTCAATGTATGTATGTGACTGTCGTGTCGATGTATATTGCATTAAACCTACATTCGTTTAGATTACGAAGCACACTATTGTCGTAAAATATAGTGGAAACAGGGTTGTAAAAATATCTTTTAAAATGTAAACTAAAAGTAGTTATAACTGTTGTTTATATGGATATATTGATAATGATAATGATTATACAGTACTGTGTTTTGTACACATTAAAGGAAATTTCCATTTAATATTTTGCATTTTCTATTTTGAGATGTTTACGCATCGTAAATTCCAACAGCTTATTAGATTATTTATATTTATTTTTATATTGCCTTTATATAAGACTATTATTACAATTTTTGTAACGACCTAAACACTTTATTCCAGATATTGTGATTCGGTGCTCCCGTTTTATTGATTTTATTTTAACATATTCTCTGGTAATCTAAATTCCTTATCTGGTAATATAATTACAGATTTTTGTGGGATTATGTATTTTTTAATAAATTGTGAGAATGAATCCGTTATTTTTTATTATACTCATTTTGTGTAATAAGTTATTATGGAAATTATTCTTCCTAAAGTGAAATTATGCTCATAAATTATTATATAATTTCCGTGAGAACTGTCAATTTTTAAAGCTTGATGTTATTTTTATTTCAAAATAAATTTTGTAAGAAATATTTTGCATTTTTATTTAAATATCTTATGCACCTTTATTAAACCTCAGTTATACGTCGAAAAAATGTAAGGTGGGTTGAATAAAACCAGAAGTAGTACAGAAATGCTTTGCTATTTCTGAGGACTATGTTAAAACCTTCACACTCATAGCCCCATATTAAGATTTCCTGTATTGTGGGTACCATGGACATACATAGAGACAATTATACTAACACCCAGACCGGGCACAGAAATGTAAATTGATCATTCAAACTTCTGCCGATATCTGTTGTGGATGGTATTGAATATTTTTCGTAGTTGCGTCAACAATATCTTATGGTATTGTAACTGTAAACAGTTTCGATATTATTACTATTAAGAAATAAGTAATATTTAGATTTCTTTATTTAAGGTTCACTTTTTGGGTTATAATTATCCGGTGAGGCGCAGGTGCGTTCCGTAAATGGTCCCGTCTCTTCATCTATTTGCTCTTTGGTGGTCGTCAAGGGGGTTCTTGGGGTAGAAATCCTACAACAGAGTTCGTGATTGTACTTCATCGGTGGAAACTTGTCTACTATTATTCGTGCATAAATTAAAGTTAGCAAATTATGTTCTTAATTAGAAACAAATGAAGCCAGTGACATTCGCCAATACACGGGGACCACCTTGCCTGGAACGGCAAAGGCCGCCAAATAATAGCTGATAATTTGATGAATATTATCAACTTACAAATGGCAATAATGTTGCTGATAATATTAAAAAAATAATAAACGGCGCTTTTTTATTTTTTTCTGTTATTTTTGTCACGGTTAGCTTGAACGGCTCGCAGTGCCACATCTTAAAATACATTACTGAACGAACCACAATGAATGTTGCGTCTCATCCACTGTCACGCGGCAAGCGACTGCTTGACGAATTTATAAACGATTGTTACATCCACGCCAAGCTTCAGTACTTTTTGCTAGCAAAAATTCATGTTTGTTGTTTTCCTGTTTTCTTGTTGAAGATAAATGAAGAAATTATAAATATGTTGTATTATATGTTAACAAATTAGAATAAAATATTAAAATAATGACCGTCATTTTAATACGCTATTGTTCGGTGCGATAATAAAATCAAATAAATATGTTTTTTCATTATAATGAATTACAACAAGTAGGTGTTGGGTTTTTAAAGGAAGTGGTTTATGTATTTGTGTTTTTCCACTGAACTCTATTAATAAAAAATGAAATTTAATAAGTCTAGTGAGTTGAAATTGGATGAATGGGGGTTGGTTGATGGGGCAACCAAGACTCGAAATCTTTATTTTTATATACGATCGAAATTTTGTTCCTGTGCGGTTGTCGATTCCAATATCCCGACCATCATAACGTTCAGACTTTCAACTTTGATCGTCCCTTATATTGATTCGTCCTTGTTATCAACTGCTCAAAAGAAAGCTAGCTCACCGCTGGCTATTAATCTATTTAATGACTTAATAAAGTTCCAAACTTGATGTATGCTGACCCCAGATTCATTTTTCGTCCCTGTTCTCCACTGCTCATAGGAAAGCTCACCGCGGGGTATTTAATCTATTTAATGACTTAATAAACTATTAAGCGTTGTCCACCGCGTAGCACAAAAGATAAGGTAACCCAACATAATATAGGTACCTACATATATCGCAGATGTCTTTGAAGCCACTTATATATATAGTTTAGTATTCAAAGTCCACTACAGGACGGACATTGGGGTTATTTTAACTTTTTGAATGATTATTATCAGTTAGTGAAAAAATTTAATTTCATTTGTAGATATTGTGATCGATGAAAGGTGGTTGTTTCTGACTCTACGTAGTTAGGTAAATAATCAAAAAAGGAATCGATGTCAAAATGTAAATTTCTCTAAAATTGATTGATGAAGACTTCTTTATAATTGTAACGAGTAGGTACTTTTAAAAAAAAGTAAGAATCGCGGAAGCGTAGGTAAGTGCTACGAATACTCAGTTAGTGAGTATTCGTAGTATTTGGGTATCTATTGGCAATATAACTGAACTTTTCTTTGCCGTTTATCTTTCTTCTATAAATTTGCTGCCTAACATTTTGTATTATTGACCGTT
Source organism: Tiana niger (assembly GCA_018249895.1). Taxonomy (NCBI): domain Eukaryota; kingdom Metazoa; phylum Arthropoda; class Insecta; order Lepidoptera; family Hesperiidae; genus Tiana; species Tiana niger. The sequence goes on from DWNH01000829.1 coordinate 9,185, forward strand.
ATTGTTAGCAGGCACGAAGATGCGCGCGGATGCAAGCTTGACGCTCTCAAGCCTACGACTTAGCAAAATCATATATAAAAGCTGCATGGCGGCACTCGGGGCCAGTTTTACTCCAGCATTAGTGCAGCGACGACGTTACAATGCAAAGCTTCACGCTGCTCCTTTTAGCCGCTCTCGTGGCCGTGGCTCTGGCAGGTTAGTGCCCCCCAGTTTTTGCCATCACTCAAGTTTGCTCGCCGACTTTTCTGTTTTCCTTTTTACTTGTCATTCTTGTAATTCCGAATTGGATTCAAATGTATTTCCATTGTAATCATATGTCCGCTTAAATAGGTAAAATTGTTGTTTTTTGATAAATGGTAATGAAAGCTTGCTAATCAAATCGAGGAGCGTAATCCGTGTAAAGTACCTAAACTATTTTTTCTATACTTGACAATTCCTGTAATTTTGCAGATTTAAAATTAATAATTACACGTCGTTTATGTTGGGTCAAGCTTTTACAATTCGGCAAATTTCTGTATCATAAAGTTTATTTATGCGTTATTGAAAATCTTATGAACAATAAGAAAGTAACAAAAGGCGGACTTACTGCTAAAAGCATTCTCTGTCAGTCAATATAGGTGACATTTTTCTTGATTTATAATATAACAAATATATGTAAATAAAATACATTTTATTATCTTTCTAAATATGTACGTGTATTAGAAAATTACATATTCTGATATTATGTTTATTGAATTTCGTATAGGATTGGGAAAGAAACGAAAAAAGGGTATTTACATCTATTTACCATTTATTACATCAAATAACGGTTCTATATAAGGTGGGTTTTGACTGTGGCAGTCTACCTTTAGATCAATCTTTTACATAAGTAAAGTAGATAACATAGAAGATTTTGTATAAATTAATATTATACGTTAATCCAATTTTAGTATATCACATGATGTTCAAAAGACTAAAATTGCGCAGGTTTTATGTGCGGTTGTTTGTATTTTTTTAATACCATCCATAGGTAGGTTTGCATATTCGTTCACTATAACTATCCAATAAAAAAATGCTCATGTTATCCGTCCCCGAAGGATGAGTGATAGTTAAATTTATAAAACTCATTTGCCTTTGGAAAATTTACAGTTGCATGCAAAGATTGCACTCAGATCCACAATAACGCTAGACTGAAATTCAAAACACTATATTGCTCATGAAATTAGAAATTTTATTTCAGAGATCCCATAGCCACGAAACTAGCCCTCTGAATATCTAAATTAATTTATTCTGTCGTCGTAAGATTTGTCAGCAAAGATTGTTATCACTATTTTTATAGTTTATGACATGAAAAATTAAATCTACCTATGTTCCTATAAATTAAATTAAATGTACTTGCTTCAGTTTTTCGGTGTGATAAGTAAATACTTACTATCTACTTAATTAATTTATGCTACGATCCGAATCTATACGGATGATCTCAAATTGCAATTAAAACGTAACCTTACTATATCTATCAGAGAATAATTTACAACATTAACTTAATAAATTAATCTAATCTTTTATAATATTTTCGAATGCTGCGCTATTTATTCACTTCTTTGTTAATTTGTAATGACTTAACTGAGAAATCTGATAGAGTCACGATTGGGGAAGGCCAAGTTAAAAAAGTTTTAAACACGAATTGATGATCTCACTTCTTGCTGACTAACAAGTTTCTGCATATCCTTGATTAATTTGTTATACACATAACACAGAGTTTTTTAAATTCTTTTTCACGGTCATCTGATCCCAAATTAGGTAACTAGGCTTGTGCTATGGTAACCAGACAACTGATAAATATACATATTTTTTTTTTGTAAGTCCAATTACCATTTTTTTGCCAGTCCAATTACCAGGCCAGTAAAAGTATTTTTATTTTGATAATTGTATTTTAAACGAATGTACTCACTGATATAACGCGTTGAACTCTTCTTTATGACAATATTTCTGAATTTAATTAAGAAATACATACGTGTTAGGAATTGTCCTAAGCTCGCTCCAAAATTATTTTATTGTAAGTATCTATGTAACGTTTTGATGCTTTCAATTTGTATTAAACGTTTTTTTGTATGTGTATGGCTATTTGATAAAAATGTCTAGGGTTCTCATTAGTCATTGATATTTTGGTAGGAAAAATGAATTTCTATATCAAAAGGTGTTAATATAAGTATTATTTACTTACTTAGGTTTTAATATTTAGGTACTCCTTTTATTATTAACTTTAAGTTAATATTGTACTGTTTATTTACTTAGTTTATTTTAAGCATTTTCAAGAAAATTTTATAGAAGAATTGTTATATGCAGGATCTATATATTTCATTAGCATTATTTCCTTATAATAGTAGTAAATAAACATGGAACTCCTTCGATGAAGCGGTCCACCGCAGCTCATATTTAATTTTAATGGTACAAAGCAGTACCTGAGGTCCTACAAATGTACGTTGGTATTCCTGAAAGATAAGATGTTCGCCTCAAACCTAAAACTTGTCATACACATCCATCCGAAATATTATATATGTAACTGCTTCACGGTAGAAAATGTTACGCGGTGGTACTTTCCCGAGCGCACTAAATCGTAATAATGATAATGATATATTATCTTGCGACTATCGTCTTCATAATAATTATTATGTCATCACCACAAGTCATTAATTTTGATATTTCAGGAGGCCAGTACTACGTACCGCGTGCCTACTACACCATCGACGCCGAGGGGCATGCATCTGCACCAGTGCCGCTGCGACGGCTGAGGCGCTCCCTGGTTCCGTACCCCTACGGCTTTGGCGGTGGCGCGAATGCTAATGCAAATGCTAATGCCGAGGCCTCCTCTAACGGATGTAAGTATAGATTTGATTAATTTTTCTGATACAAGCGAACCGTTAACTAATTAAATATGTATTTGGATCAGTATGAATACCTAATATTACTAATCTGCGACTAATTCAGACAGATTCAGCCGTCCGCGACAGATACACTCATGCCTTTTTAGTAGAGTGGAGAGTTTTGTTAGTGTTTATCTATATTTGATTACAAAAGTAAGAAAAGAACAATGCCTGTTTAAAGATCAAGGATTTTGATAATATAATTTAAATGATCTCTTCTGATAATCATAAAATTAACAAAAAAAGGTATTTTCACAAAGCCTATAACGACATAAGGAACATAAGTATAATTCACCTTATGGATGTAATAAAATGACACAGATATAGGTACATATATACCTATTCACAAAACAGATGTAGAGTGATAGAAGCTCTCAGTAATGCACCACACTGACATTAAAATTTGGTTTGCAACAAGAACCTAATATATACAAAAAAAAAGGTTTTTTATTAAAATAAATTTGCAATGGAATGCCTAATCTTCTATTGAGTAGCATAACGCAGTTAAATGATTTAATTTCTAACAGGGTTTTAAATTAGTCATACGTTTGCATCTAAATAAACCGTTATGCCCATATTTGTAACTACGAGTAGCTGTAATTCCAGTACGCAAATGTTTAGACTGCGACAAGTGCTCTACAAGCAGTAGGCATCGCAATGAGGCATTTAAATTCTTGAAAGTATTTTATGAATTACTTTTAAAATGTTTAGGCTTTCTAAAGTAATATCTCGACGTTTTTTTATACCGTGAGATATTTTGTTCTGCTTCGAAAGAAAAGTGTGGTTGCAGGGGGGTACCACCACCAATAGTATCTACTGTGTGAGGTTGTATATGGATGTGGTCTACACACTTTTTAGTTACATCTTTTCTATATTAATATAAAAAATATGCGATAAATCCTGGTTAAGATGAAACCTAGTTAATTATTGCAATAATTATAGGTAAGGTTATGCACCCTGCAGGTATTTACCGTGAATTAATAAGAACCTTAGAGGTACCTAGTTCTTAAAATA
>DWNH01000830.1:0-13100 GCA_018249895.1 Tiana niger
GGGTACGGGTCTCCTCTCGAATGAGAAGGATTTAGGCCACAGTCCACCACGCTGGCCAAGTGCGGGTTGGTGGACAAATCATCTACGGTTGGTTAATTTAATTCAATCTGACGTTTTGAAGTGAGTGAAAATAATGTACATGGATTCTGTTGTATAGATCAAGGATTCTGTTATATACATATATAGATACAGGTGAAGCTGATGTAAGCGTTTTAAAGACTAGTCCTATCATTGTCAATGAATTTTTTTAAATGTGAAGAATTAGAACATTGTTTAAATTTAGTATGTAAGTTTCTTACATAAAGAAGGGGTCCTAAGACAAGTTGTTTTATTTGTAACCAGGTCTAGCTTAAGCAAGTGTATTACTGCTGCTTACAATTACTTGGAAGAGGGTGGCGACAGAAATGGAGGTGTTCCAAGGAATGGATATAAAAAACCTGGTAAGTCAGCAATATTAACATTTTATAGTCTTGTAGAAGATGATACAGTAGATGTATCATAGTAGAGGCATTACTTAATTTTGGACCAGATGGGCGTGTGAGAATAGTACCAATATATTTAAAAAACTATTAAAATGGTATGTATGGTGCATAGAGAAAACACAAAGATGAGGCTCTCTAATACATACATTTCTTCAAACATCTCATCCAGCCACTTTACTACTGCGCTGCCGTTCCCCCGTTTCGTCTTAAGGGTTTTTATTAAACGCGCACATTTTCTTTTTCTCTTCCTCTCATAACCAGTGCATGAAATATATATGTACATACATCGTGTGGTCTACAGCACACTCGTTTTTTATAACTGGTCAGTAGTACGGTGTATGATGTGTGGTGTGTTTTATGTGTACAGTGGCGCAGTCGTCGCCGCTGCGGGGTGGCGCGGCGGGCGGCGGAGGCGCGCGGGGCGCGGCGGGAGGGCGCGCGCGGCCGCCGCGCATGGCCGGCGCGCACCTGCCGCTGCACACGGCGCGCGCTTTCGCTGCGCACGTCGCCGCGCTGCACGCCGACGGGGACATTGGCTTCAGGTCAGTGCACCGAACACACGAGCGACTGTAAAAACAACAAAATCTTTACTTACATCATAATTGTACAGCAGGCTGTCTTAAGGCACGTTCTCGGTTTTTTCTCACGGTCAACAATAGCTAAGGCGCCCTTGCCCTTAAGCCGATAAAGTGATTAATTTAATCGACATTAATTCATTACGTATTTATAATTTTATTGTTAATAACATAATTAACGATTATATACAAGTGCTTAATGATATGCATCTGTTGAGTACAACATTTATTATAAACGTATTTATACAAATTAAATTTATAACTCTAAGATTCTGTAATCTGTTCTGGATTCGAACTGATAATTTACTAAATTTACAGCTAAACAGTGGTATCCTTAGGAGAATATGTTAATTCTTTGGAGGAATTACTGATCGTTTTACAAATAATTTAGATTTATATGCAAAACACGTGTATATTTAGTGAACAGATTTGGTATCAACCACATTACAACGTTCGTGAATATAAATGTAAAAAGTGACGTAGTCGCGGTGGGTGCATCATAACTTTCTGATTGCTGCTTGTATAATGCAGCAGGTGCTGCAACAGAATACAATTTATGTATATTTTGTTACAGCAAGGAGTACGAAATTGTAGTGGCAAAGTCAGCGGCCTTAGGACACACAAGTCATCACAGTTATAGACCAGAAAACAGACTGAAGAATAGATATTTAAATATAACTGCCTGTAAGTAATTTTTGTCATAGACTTACATATTACTTTTGGAATCATTTAGATATATACTAAATGATTCCAAAAGTAATAAGACTCTTGATTTACAGTTTGTACTCGAAAGTCAATAATTTATAGCATTGGTAAGATCTTGAAGACTGTAATTAGTGAACTTTAAAAGTTTGCAGTCTCGTAGTCTGTTACGAGAGTGAGCCGATCAGTTTTAATGATATATGTGTATACCATCTGGGTTGGGTCCTTGCAGTAAGACTGAGCAAATCATTTAAAATTATAAAAAACAGTTTTTTCTCATGTACAATTATATGTGACAGCTTCGAGAATATCATCTAAACATATATGCTTGTATTGTCTCATCAAAAATCTTCTGTAAACATTGTTTACTTCTGTAGTATGTTCTAATATTTACAGCAATATCATTAATCACTCCACAAGTGCGAATGCGAAGTCGGCGTGCGTCGCTAGTTTAATTATAATACATAGTGGTTGTGTGTGTGTGCAGACGACCACTCGCGCGTGTGTGTGTCGACGGGCGCGCGGTGCGGCGCGGCGGGGTGCGTGGGCGCAGGGCGTGGCGCGGCGTGCGACTACGTGAACGCTAACTTCATCGACGGCATGCTGCCCGCGCTCGACGCCGCCGCGCTCCGCCGCATCGAGCGCCGTCTCGACAGGCGCTCCAAGCCGCACAGGTAAGGACACGAGACGAGTGTTACAGAAAAGTGGTTAACTCCAAAGATGATGAGCAACTCAAGACCTCTTGTTTTATTTTTGTTTCGTATGTCATAGAAACGAGTGTTTTATGCCCTTTTTAGGGTTCCGTTTCGAAATGGTAAAACGGGACCCTATTACTGAGACTCCGCTGTCCGTCCGTCCGTCTGTTCGTCCGTGTGTCTTTCATGAACCGCTTCGCACTTGGCCGGTTATTTAAAATAATTTTAGAACTTAGCATCTAAATTAACAAAATATTCAATACACTAACCACGAGCGTCGTCTCACAGGCAGCCATCAGTGAAAGCAACGAAACCGCCGCCAAACCTCGCGGAAGGCATTGAGTCAGCGTTTCTTAACATCGAGTTCTCCGGCATCGTAGAGTCGGAGGAGCAGGCCGAGGACTCGGATAGCGAGCGAAGCGACGACGACTCTGAACTGGATGACGTTTATGTGGATATTAGTGAGTTTTATTGTATTGGTGCTCTAGCTTTCGCACGGAACTACCCTCGTGGTACTCGGTCTAGCTGTAGCATTTTCCAAATTTAAACGTATTCTATGTGTTAATCCAGGTTATTAACTATGTATGTATCAAGAAATAGGTTCAGTAGTTTTTGCGTTATTGAGGAACAAACAATCAAACATCTAAACTTTTGCATTTATGATATTAATAGGATTGATTAAATACAGTCATTGGTCTAGTTAATTAGTTTAGTTAATCAGTGATCACTGAACGGCTGAAAATATAAATATGGTCTGAACTAAATAATTATATACCACCATTGTACCTATCCCTATTACTGATTAACTAACGTTTTCCATTGGTTTAGACGGAGTCCCCAGACAAATAAAACTGGAGTGGGCAGTGTGGAGGAGGCACTACATAGCGACACAGGGGCCCACGCCGGCCACGCTCGACGCTTTCTGGCGGATGATCTGGCAACACCGGGTGCACACACTAGTCATGATTACCAACCTTGTGGAGCGCGGACGGGTGAGGAAATGTTTAAATTTTGATATAATATGTAGCTTTGCATGTTCGCTTTCTACTTCAATTAATATAAAAATAAATAAATAAATAATAATAATATGTATGTATATTTTGGGACCCCTTTTAAATTGTCATCTGCCCCAAATTAGGCGGAGCATGTGCTACGGTAATCAGACCATATAAACATACATAAATATTTTTAAATACATATGTAAATAGATAATCTACTTCCAGATACAGAACAAATATTCATGCAAATGTTATTACTTATTCTGATCCACTAACCAGATATTAAGACGTCTTTTGTATATTGATTAAATATAGGTTTTCAATAAAGTTTGTCTCCGTGAACAGAGGAAGTGCGATATGTATTGGCCGGCGGGCGGGCGCGGCAGCGCGGCGGAGTTCGGCGGCGTGCGCGTGGCGCTTCTGTACGAGGACGTGCGTGCAGCCTACACCGTGCGCCACCTGCGCGTCACCAGCCTTGCCCTCAACGTGAGCCACCACTTGCATTTTGATATTTGCGTTGTTAATTTTACTGCCATAGTGGGGGGCGATTCAAAAAACTAAATTGCGAGATGCTTTCGACGTGAATGCGTTCTTTAAAATCGCCTCTATAATGGGGGGTGAGTCAGAAAGTTGATTATAAAAAAATCTAGGAATATAATTTGGTGTTGTAGCTACATATTTTTCGTTTAATAATGTCTCACCTACACCGTACCACACCTACATCAAAGTCCAGTGAGTCAATACAAAATACCATTAATTTATTTCTTAGTGGAAAATCATAATTTCTGAATTTAATATCTCAATTTATTTATTTTACTACCAAAAGTTGCTTTTATATTAGCGTTATTAGAATATAAATAATACAAGAATTAGTGACCACGATGTAACGTAAACAAAATGATTTTATCAATATATCAAAATTTTATATTTCATGAACTATTTAAATGCATTATTCACAGGGAAATGAAACATGCAGCGAAGAGAGCGAAGCCGAAGCGAATGGCGGCAGACATATTGTACAGTATCACTATACGGTGTGGCCTGACCACGGCACCCCGAGGCATCCGTTGGCTGTCCTGCCATTTGTGAAAGCAGCTGCTGACAGTTCCACTGTTTTAGTGCATTGCAGGTTAGTATCCTGTGGTCCAAAACACGTGGTCTATTCACAATCTCAAATAGAACTAGTGTATTGCCTGAGGCCGATATCAGGTGGCATGCTTATATCATCATTAAGCATTTATCACCATAGAATCATATTCTAACAGGTTCTGTTAGAATACGATAACATTCGCGGTTATCGCGATCTAAGATATGTAACCTGTACTTGTAACGTACTTTATATCTCGCAGCACATTAAATAAAAGTTTTATAAAGACCTAAATAATTTGGTAAATTGTAACAAGCATTAATTTAATTGATTGCTCAAGCTCATGACACTTTTTTAATAGTATTGTAATATGTTTAAATTGAGTACTTTATAGCTTTTATAATGTTTAGTACAAATTTGAATAAAATGTCCTAATCCACAGTGCGGGCGTTGGCCGAACGGGCACCTACATAGTTCTAGACGCTCAACTCAACCAACTAAAACTAACTGGCACTCTATCGCCCCTCGGTTTTCTGTGTCGAGCGCGAACGCAGCGAAACCATTTAGTTCAAACTGAAGAACAGTACGTGTTCGTACACGACGCGTTACTAGAACACGTGCGATCCGGTAACACCGAGGTCGAATTCTCCAAAGCTAGGGACTATCTAGCCAAGCTTCTAGAACCAATATCCGAAGAGGATCTGGCTGTGATGGACCTCAGTCCGCCGAAAGCGAAAAGCGTGCTTGAAATGAACGGTATAGAAAACGGTGATACCGCTAGTGTTAAGTCGAACGAGATGAGTGAACGGGAAGTGGTTGAGAACGGCAGTGAGGTTTCGTTGAAGACTGATGAGTTGAATAGCGAGCTTAGTAAGTCTAGTAAAGAGGAAGATGGTAAGGAGGGGATGGTCAATGGGGACGAGTCTGAGGGCGTGTACGATCTGGCGCCGCGGTCGACGGACACGTATAGCAAGAAAATGCAAGCGTACAACAATATGAACGAACAGGAGAAAGAGGAAATGAGAAGGTAAGATAATAATGCCCACATGTTTCATACTAATATTGTAACAGTGACAATGTGTTTGTCTGTCTTTCTTTCACATCAAAATAAAGCGATGGATTGTTCCAGTTATGTTACATCCCACAACCCATTATTGCCATATTTCACACAAGCTAGCATTCGGCTAGCTTGTGTGAAATATAAGAACGTATTTTGTCATGGGATAGATGGGAAAATAGTATTCGTATAAATAGTCGTAATAATAATATACAATATGTGGTAGACTGTCTCGTTCAGGGAAGTATCAACGTCACACCCATTTCTACTGTGAAGCAGTAATGTTTTCATGTTGATGGCTGCCACCAACTTTTGAACCGATGCACAACTTATTCCTCCGAAGTAGCAACGCATCAATCCAACTTTTAAATATAACTAGTACTATGATATGTCTATGTGCTTTAATAACCAGTTAACATCAGGCATCTTACATGTTCCATATACTCTTAATATGACAACAAAAACAAAAATATCTGATTTCTTTACAGAGCGAATCGGGCCGAAAATTATGCTGTGTTAGAGCGTATGCGTTCGTTGTCCAACAGACATCAAATGTACCAAGGACCGCCGCCAGTGAACTTATTAGAGAAACAATTCCAGGTATGTCATAGTCTATGTACATATATACATACATAGTTTTTATTACTAATAAGTAATAATAATAAGTAAATCCATTAGATAATCTCGTTTGCCGCTTTCAAAGGGGTCGTCCGTTAATCACATGATGTTTTTTAGCATTTTTTAACCTCCTGATGATACGTGGTCAGGTTTAACTCCCCGTCCCTTACCCATAATCATGTTATTTTTCTAGTGCAAAGTATATTAAAAGTATTCTAATATTATCTTTAAATACAGGGAACTAAATTCTATGTACTGTTTTGGAAAATTAAGAACCGTGATAAAAATGTTCAGACAGATTAATGTTGAAAATTGATTTTGAGCGCCATAAAAATAATAAAGGAAGGGTGTAATCACGCAAAAAACATATATATGTACTGGCATAATGAACATGTTTAATGCACATTGTCCTCGGACCACAGATTACCAAGACTTGCTTTGTGTTTCTCTACGCGACAGAATCTTCAACGATGAAAAGTTTGAAGTTTGAGTAAATATGATGTAAACCGCAAGAGAAAGAGCTAAATTGTTTAATGATTTTACAAATCTACACTAGCGCAGTGCCAGTGTAGATTATTGCGAGTGTGTCAGCAAATGTTATATTGCAATTTTTAGGTTCTTGTAGTTATCGCTGTGGCGCTGTTCTTATGTATAGAACGAATAATTTAACTGTAGATTTTAATACTCGTAATGTAGGCAGAACTTACCGTTCAAACGTTTTTCTGTACAGTTAATAACCCGTTCGTGCGTGGAGCCAAGTGTGTGTGCGCGGGCGCCTCACAACGCGGAGAAGAATAGACCCGGCGGCATCTTACCCTCGGACTCTGCTAGGGTTATGTTGGTTCCCAAGCCGGGGGTGGAAGGTAAAAAAATTACCATAAATATTAGCAAATGTACTAATGTAATAATGACGCCATTATCATATGTATCAAAATGTATTTTTACATGTTTAGGTATGATTTGGTGTTTTGTAGTCATTAGGATAACGTCATTTCGTACTTTGTCTAAGATATTCGATGTGCTGAGTTTATTAATGTTTTTCTTGTATCACAATAAATAAATCCTTGTAATAATCCTCCGGCGCTTAAATTACTTTAAAAAGGCAATTTTAACATTAAGTACCCCTAGCGAATCTCTGCGCTAGAGACATGAATGTTTAAAGTTTTAAACATAGCTCAGATAGTGATGCACAAACTGAAGAATCAGAAAAAGACATAAAACCTGTTTTTTATATTTTTTCCAGGTAGTGAATACGTGAACGCTTCGTGGGTATGCGGCAGGCGGCGTGTGAGGGAGTACGCGGTCGCCCAGCACCCGCCCAGTCCGCCGGATCTGTGGAGGCTGCTGTGGGACCACACGGCCCAGCTCGTCCTCTTGCTGGCCGAGAAGCCAAACGATGCGGTTAGTGTCTTGTAGTCACAAAATGAAATGAGATGAAAATAAAAAATTTGATTATTTAAAAAACTGTAAAAAAAATGTTCAAGCTTCCTCTCCAAAAGATGATCCTGGTTAGGATAATGAGACAAACTTATCAAATACTTGTATTATTGATAAGAGTGCAATATTCCAATAAAATCTGATGTCTCAAAGGGGGTCAAATAAACGTTTAAAGATTCCTTTACATAGACATGAAGCTAATAATATCGTGTTAAAAACATTAATTTGTTTGTTTTTTGTTAAGACAGTAGAGATTCTTCAGGATTAGGCACATACGCATCTATGATTCATGGACATCAACTCAAATAGGACGTACATTGTCAATCTTAGTGATTAACTAAATAACTTTTAACTCTCTCAACAGGAATGCGACGTGTTCTGGCCCACTGAAGAAGAAAGGGAACTTTTTGTAGCAAACTTCAGAGCGAGTTTTGTATCCAAAGACACGTACGTCGCTTACAGAAGACTTGAAAAGCGATCTCCAGTTGATACACCTGCCGAACCCGAAACCAACGGCTACGGTAGGCAAGGTAGCAGCGAATGCGCCGATGACGAAAGACTTATACCTGATAATAGTTCGCCGATAATTGACTCGGAACCCTCCTATAAGTTTGACCGAACAGAGCTAAGATTGGAACGGCTTAGCGGTCGTGACCTCTCAGCAAGGAAATCGATAGCAAACGGCGATCTATTCTCATCCCTATCAGAGAAGAGAAACGGTCCAAAGTCTCCCCGAAGTCCATCCAAGATGTCATTGAAGAACTTTAAGTTGAGTTCACCCACGAAGTTCAAGTTCCCCGACTGGGGGGCCAGGTCGGCCGGGTCCCCACCGGATGTGGCACCGCCTCCTCCTCCCATCGCCCCATCCTTGACCGTCGAAGAGGAAACCGAGCTTCGGAGACCGTGCTACGTGTTCGAGAAGGTCGACAGGATTCCGGAGACCATTCCAACGGATAGAGTGATAGAAGTGACTAACGTCAGTGTCCATTCGCTCCAAGATGACTATCAGTTGAGTGTTAAGTTTATAAAGTGCAGTGGTTGGCTGGACGGCGATACTAGCGAGTACAGTGCGGGTAGGCCGGACGAGAATGAGTTTGTTCGCGCGGTCCGGCAGGCAGTGAGTGCGAGTGAGAAGGAAGAAGCGTTAGATAGACTCATAGCACCGTATAAGGATTCGTTCGCGTTGATCGAGTTCGTCGCCGGGTGTCAGATGGAGTATAAGAATGGACCTGTGGTTGTTATTGACAAGTGAGTTTCGACATAATTTGTTTATAAACATAAATCTGCTTGGTAGGACTAAGATATAATGATCCCGGGTAGATCTCTGGTACTACCTATCGTTGAATATGGGTGTGAGACCACTTAACACCAGGTGGGCTGAATCCTCGTTTTCTACTTTCTTACTTACTAATTTACTTTCACTTAGTAGAGCTTACCTGATTTACAAATAATTTCGCATTCCCACAATTACATGCAACGTGTATCCTAGATACGGCGGGTGGCGAGCGCTGAGCTTCTGCACGCTGGCGGCCGCGTGCGGGGGTGCGCGGAACCCGGACGTAGCGGAGCCAGGGGCCGAGTGCAGCTCGCGCTGCACCACTGCGGACCTGTACTGCAGCAGCGCTCTGGCCGCGCACGCACGCTGCGCCTCCGCCCCTACCCCCGCTCCCGCCCACGCGGCTGCCCACAGCCCCGCGGCGCTGCTGGCCAGCTACTGCGCTCTCGCCGCCTACGGGCCCCAGCTGCACGCCAGGTGTAACAGCTGAAGGAAGATCGAGGTAGTGGATTCTGTCACGGTACGGCACTTTTATGATATAGTACTGGACTACACTAAACATGAGTGTGTTAGACTATCTTTAGGTTAGATCTGAAAAGTTGCAACGCATCTATTTACGATCTCGGGCGCGATTTGAGTACTACCTGAAGTAACATATGATGTTCATAGTTTCCACTGACCACTTAGCATCAGGTGGCTATAAAGCAGGTTAAAAAGTGATCTAATGTATATTTCTGAACTCGCTCGCTCTTCACTGTTCATGAATCGAATTATGATGTGCAAAATTTTTTATGACTACTTGTAGATTTATCTGAAAACATTGAATGTTTTATATTTATTAAAAGTTTATTATATATCTATGAAATGGTTGATGATACTGCGCTTCTTATGATTTTCTTTCATGTCACTTTATAAATAAAACCTTCATTGTATTTTTACTTTAGAATTAAAGATCACGATCTTTTTATCTCTCTTTCGCAATCTGTTTAATTAAAACTGTTTTTCCAGGTCGTCAAGCCCACGGCAGCTGAAGCCTCGGTATTTCGATAGCTGTACACAATATAATATAATGATATGTAAAAAATGAATACTCAGTGCGTTGTGTGGTCCCTAGCACGTTCCTACTACGGCACACGACCTACCCTTTGTACATCACGTACAACCGTACCTACGACTTTGTGCGCCACTAACGTATTCATTCGTACGTACGTACACGTGAACGTTATGTCTTCATTTGCAACTGACCAATCACAAATCTTTATTTGAACAAACACACACAATTGTAGCATTTCTTTTATAAATCATCTTTTCGTCCGCACGGACCGCTCAAAATGTCAATAAAAACAATAATGTAGCAAGAATTATTATCAAATAAAATAGTTTATGTAAGGCTTCGTCTCTTATGAAATAAGATGTGGTTGTGTGCGTTACGAATATTTAAATATGAGACTTACTGTTTTCTAGTATTTTTTTTGGGACAATAATCGGCCCGTGTATTAGATTTCTGTTAGTATTCTCTTGATAGGCGACTGTAGCTATGATACTTGCTGCTTATAATAATGGTACAGTGATTATAGATTTTGGACTAATTAATGTAATTAATGGAAATACGATATTTCTTTGATTTACTTAGGAACCGTGTGCGTATTTTGTGACGGAAAAATATGGTTACAGAGAAAATTATTGAAATGAAATCTTTAATTGATCTTTAGGCAATCGAAATACAATTTAAGTTTTTATATTTTCCTTCTTACTTATATACAATATTATTTGACTGTGATCTTATTGGATACAGAGTTTTTCTAAAACATGCCTTTTCGGTTTTGTTCAATCCGTGGAGTGTTTGTCGACAGTGCGTTAATAGAATATGAAGTTCAATTTTATTTTCCCTAAAACATATATTCCATAAGAAATTAAATTATTTGTAAAATTAATTTAAACTAAGATAACTTCAGAGTTGATGATTCGCTGCTCGGGGATGTAACACCGCCACACCCAATTCTACCGTGAAGCGATTTATTGTGTTTCGGAAGAAAGGTGTGCCGGAGTTCACTAAATACGAAGCGACTATCTTAGTCCTCAGAACTAGCAACGGATCTATTTGCGATCTTAGGTAAGACTAATGTACTGCCTGAGATAGCATATAGATGTCCAAGAGTTGCAGTGACCACTTGATACCAGATGGCCTGCATGTTGTTCAATAAGGTACAAGACACTTGGATGATAAGAATATTCCGCGCCACGGTTTAGTGTTTCTATTCGATTAGTTTGATGATATAGGCTGGTTTTTGGAAAGTACAATTTATTGGAGTGCATTTACTTTTTTAGAGTTTTTTTGTTTATTTTTTTTACCTAAACTTGTAAGAACGTACATGAAATATCATATAAACTATAGTATTGCGTAGGTACGGTGTTTTTACGTACATACGATGTTTGAAACGTATTAATGATTGGTACAATTTTTTTAATACTGATAAAAACAAAAAAAAAAATTGTTTTATCATTAAATGTTTCGCGAGTGTCGTTACAAATGTTTTATAAATACAAATTATGTGTATAATGTATAATGTGTAATGTGTATTTATGGGATTGCCCGATAGTTTTGGACCTACCGTAGGCCCTTGAGAGTTCTTGTAGGTTGTGGGTCGCGACATTACTAGTCGGGTGATTCCCAAAAATATATGTGAGCTAAGTCGTTTTGTATTTATAAAACATGTAGTATAAATATGTCTAAAGATTAAAACTGCCAGAAGGCCGTAGAGGCTACAGGACTTTATACATGTTAGTTTTAAAATCACACAACCACACTGTAAGTCATATTTACAGTATTAAATTGTTATGTGAAGCAAGTAATCGTATGCTGTGGTATTCGTATTTATTAGAATACTTTTTATTGAATTAGAATGAAACCACTGTATTTCGTTTAATGATGGCCATGTCAAATATAAACTTTATTAAAATTTCTATTGTAATTGTATTTTAAAAATTTTGAAAACCGAGATATCTATTAAATAAATAATCGTAGCCCAAGAATAGTATATTTATGTTTATTTGTCTGGATACCGCAATCTTTCATGTATCAATGACATTTAGAACAATTGATTATGGGATATTTCGAAACCTGCAACGCCATCTATTAGCAAATAGAGCCATTATTAACATTTTAATTTACGTACCAAGGATTTATAATGGTAATGTCATGATATTCAGACATGGTCATCGTAGTTGTCACGAAATATGTGGTTAATGGAATAGTGTTATAGACTCAGTGCAATAGTTCTATCTAAATACATATTAATATTATATTTTACGCGTTCATATTTCCAAAATGCTGAAGAGTGTATTTTAGTACTACCTAGCATCTATTCGTCGTTCGATGTTTATTTCTAAACGAAAATATACAATCTGTATAATGTGTATAACGTATTTATAATTCCTATTTAAATCAAGTTTATGGTCCAGTATTTTTTATTATAATCTAGTGTTGTAATAATGATATGATATAATATATAAATGTGAAGACTGCTTTTTAGTGGTTTGTCAATTAAGATGATGGATTATGTTTGAGATCGGTGATTTGGTTCTCGTGGTAATAGTTCACTTGCGTAAATTTACTGAACGACAGCTTGGTGATCTATGTCTTGTTTTTTATCGTTCCTGTCAGAAGCCTCTCACTATACGTTACTTGATTACGAACAAGCGTACGTTAGCAACGTAGCGTACGTATGAAGTTACGAGTACGTACATATGTGTGTGGTTTATGATTATAAATTAGTGAACGTTTAAACCGCGCCTATGATATTAAGTCCAATGATATTGATACAAGAAGACGGATTACCCACAGGTACTAAATATGAGTCAACCATTTTAGTCATGAAAAGTTGCAACGCATATATATATGATTTTAGAAAGCGTTATGTAATAATTGAATGAATTAACAATATAAAGCAATGAAATACCAATTGAGTATGTAGTTGTCTGTGTCCGCAGTGACCACTCAACACCAGGTGAAATTCAAGCTTGTTTGTTACTTTCCTATAAAAAAGATGTGGCCACGTATGTAAGTAATGCCCGCACAATTAAAACTTTATTGTAGACTAGTGACCCGCCCCGGCTTCGCCCGGGTGCAATTTAGAAATTCGGATAAAGGACAATCGGTTGAACGGGGCAGAA
>DWNH01000831.1:0-13099 GCA_018249895.1 Tiana niger
TGCCCCGCCGGGAATCGAACCCAGGACCCTTCGAATGGTGGACCGGCATGGTAACCACTACACCACACGGGTCGTCTTCGTCGGTCGTTCATAGAAACTGAAATCAAATGTGTATGGGGTCATTGCAATAGTTAAGAGTTAAAATGTTGTAAAAGATGTATCTTAATTTTTTTTTATTGAATAAAAGTAGCAAACGAGTGTGCAGGCCACCTGGTGTTAAGTGGTCACTGCAACCCAACTTTCAACTTCAGGCACTTACATTCACTTGCAACTTCAGGCAGTACCTTAGTCCTACCTGAGATCGCAAATAAATGCGTTGCTACTTCTGAGAACTAAGATAGTCGCCTCGCATTTATTGAACTCCGAAATCCACATCCTCTTTCCGAAACATAATAAATTGCTTTACGGTAGATATGGGTGTGGCGGTGGTACTACCCCGGGCGGCAGCCTGCCACCTACCTATAATATAAATAACCTATAATAAAAATAACCCTAATATAATACGAATTGAAAGGAGTTAAACCTCCGAAAATCCTATTCCAGAAAGACAAGTACGAAGACTATTTTTTTACATACGTCCTTGTTTTTATTTTTAAAACGAAAGTTTGTTAACACACTTAATATTATTTATTCATACCAGAGAAAGTGTACTCGTATTGCTTCGCTACTGACTGGCAAGAAACTTGACTCGTATCTCACGCTGAAGAATCTCTTAGGAAAAGCACACTTTTTGCTCGTTTTCTACACATACCATAGGTTTCACCTGTCTGTGAATTATACAGATGTTCTCGTGGCGTCGGTAGGTACTGCCATCCTAACAAAAAGTGCAATAAATCAGCTTCTGGGCCTCACAGGAGGCCTTGGAGCAGTGATAGCGTAGTGGTTGAATTTCGGCCTACCATTCCGGTGGGTCCGAGTTCGATAGCCACACGCACCTCTAATTTGTCTATATTACATGCGTATTAAATTAATTATCACTTGCTCTTCGATGAAGAAAAACAGTGAGAAAACCAGCATGCCTAAAATCGTGAAACCTGCATGCCTGAGAGTTTTTCAAAAAATTCTCGGAAGGCATGTGAAATCCAGCAACCCGCACTTTGCCAGTGTGGTAGACTGTGGCCGTCCTTCTCATTCGAGAGGAGACCCGTGCCCAGCAGTGGGACTATGATGGATCCGACAAATTATTAATAGTGCGTGGTATACGCAAGCGAAGTTGTGGGCGAAAGCTAGTATAAGTACAGTTTCGACATGAAAATTTGCAAATTTTTAATAATTAGGATAAAAGCAATTAGACAGAACGTTTGTTATCGAGATCTTGGGGCCGAGGACCTTTTCATGTGCCACTTCAAAGTATTTATATTTACAAGTTTTACAACCCACGCGTGTGCTATAGCCGCAGGCAACGGACTCGCGTTACGCAATCAAAATAAATACATCGGTATTAGCCAACAGTAATATGTATGTATATGCCACAAACAAATAAAAATGGTACAATACATCTAAAAACCATATGATAATACAAAAAACTTCTTACTCAAACGACTTTTGAATTAATTTTCTTATTCTTGGTTCAAATGACAAAATAAAAAAGATTAAGTAGTAATTTTTGTATTAATTTTTTTTTCGACTTCACAAATCGTATCTAAATTTTCATAGAAAAATAAATAATTACATGACCGATTGTCAAGATGATCTATTCGACGTAAACTTTACCTATGCCAAATTTCGCATTTCGCTATTCCTGCAATGTGCTTAAAAAGAGATTCAAAGTTTTCTCTCTTCACGTATTAATGTATAGAATACTAAGCATTTTGAGCTTAATTAAATTCACAGGGCCGTATACCGCTTAGCACTTGACTATCAGAACAAAGCAAGTGTGGGAGCAATGCTACCACCCACTAACTCCCGACTCCAATGATATGCGAACTGGCAACACTAGATTCGAGTACAATCGAATGAAAAAATATTGAGAAAACGCTTAATAATCCAATTGCAAAAACTTAATAATAGACTTGCAAGTTTTAAATTTCTGCTCTATAAACAGGAATTTTTCTAATTAGAAATTTTAGGTTTTAATTAAAACCGAAATTAAGTATTGGTTAAGAGGCTATGAGTAGATTTCTTGATTATTGGTTAACTGTTAAATTATTAAAATCAGTATTAAAAAACTTACAGGTCAAAAACCCTCAGCATTTTAAATTATGTTTAGATCGTCATGAAAGCTTGTTGAGAACACTTTTCAGTTTTTTTTATTGAATAAAAGTAGCAAACGAAGATGCAGGCCAGCTGGTGTAAAGTGGTCATTGCAATCCGTGGACATCCATTTCAACATCTAGCTCCACAGATAAGATATTTGTTGTGTAAGTGGGGCATAAAAATGACCTAATGCATTTTTATATTGCTGTGCAATAATTTGGTCAGTCAGTACATACTTAATAAACAAAAAAAAACAATTAAACCATAAACCAAATTAGCCATAAGCAAATTAAAAAAAAAAAACAAAAAAAAAAAACAAAAATACTAAAGATTTTACGTGACTATATACAAAAATGTTTTTTACTAAAGTACTGGTTATAATCATGCTGTTCGCCGAGACACCGAATTCCTTAGAATACTCGTGTACGAAAGACTCCGATGCGTGTCCGCTACAACCGGAATATAAATATTTATATTTCGAAGTCAGTAATCAGGAAGGATTCAACCTACGTCGAGACGTGTATATGAGATACGCGATAATGTTCTCAGAAATGCATAAACGGAATGAAAGATTAAACTGGAAGTTAGTTCTACCACCATTTTACAGGTTTCCCCATTGGCGCAATGATATCGAACCCATCCAATGGAGCACTTTCTTCGACATAGATGCCTTAAAATCCTACGCACCGGTAGTCGAACTAAGGGATATATTCAAAGATAAAGTACCCAACATAGAATTAGATCGCGTGTATGTACTCCAGAATTACGAAAACGCCTTTGAGGATGGCCAATTTCATGAAAAGTGGGACACCGTGGGTAAATGCGAGCGTCCGAGCAAAACCTTCTGGGGGTACGTCACAACAGCTCTCGAAACTCTTTGCGTTAAGTTCCAGGGTAAAGTATCCAAGCTATGGGAGATGATCTCAATGCATCCCTACGATAAATCTATCTTGATTTACCATGCCGAAATACCATTACACGATTCTTATGGCACGAAAAGTTACTGGAATTGCCGTAAAAGTATGAAATTCAACCCAACCCTGATTGCGGCTGCTGTGAACTATACAGCAAAACATTTTCAGTGCAATTCCCAAAAATGTGACTCGTATATCAGTGTACATTGGAGACGTGGAGACTATGCATATGGTCGAAAAGACGAGATACCCTCGATTAAAGGTGCAGCTAACCAAATCGACGCAGCCATAAGAAAACAAAAGTTAAAAACTAGAAACATTTTTGTCGCAACCGATGCTGATTCAGCTGAAATGCAACTATTCCAGAACAGCCTAGAAGACTTAGGCTATAAAATTTACTTCTACTTACCAAGAAGCAGCGATCTGAAGAAGTACCATGATGGTGGTATTGCTATAATAGAACAAATAATTTGCTCGCACGCTTCATACTTTATCGGCTCGCATGAGAGTACATTTACATATAGAATTCAAGAAGAGCGAGAAATCTTAGGTTTTAATACTAGCACAACGTTTAATCGGCTTTGTCCTGACAAGGGCACATGTGAATCTCCCTCTATATGGAAACTTATTGATTAAGTCCTTAATGGTAGAAGATAATTTTGTCATTAATACAAAGTACAATAGTGTAAGTTGAACTGTGCAAAAATTATCTGACCTGAAATATGGTGAGTTATGATCTTTCCAATAAGAAATAAGCTGTATTTTTCAAGCACAGAAGAAAATGGAGTATTAGTTTAACATATGTGTGTATAAATGGATATCTATGTATTTGTGTCTGAGGCATTAGCTCCCGAATGGACAAACTAATTTGAGTACAGTTTTTAGTAGAAATTCTTGTCTCTCAAGACAGGTTTTAGCTATGTTTGGTGGAAAAGTAGCCTTACAAGATGTTAGACTTTGCATGTTCTACCTACTTTACTATGGTGAGTGCTCCGAGGAACTGTCCAGGATAATGCCTACGTCACCCTTTCTTCATTACACCACCCGTCGAAGATTGAGATTCCATCCGCATCATCTGGATTCGTGGCGGTCCTCCACGGTCCGATTTAGACGATCTTTCTTTCCTCGAACGTCTACATTATGGAATGATCTTCCTCCTGAGGCATTTCCATCGGACTATGACATGGGGTTCTTCAAGAAAGGCGCTAAGACAGCACTCCTCCAAGACCGGCAACGGTTCGGCGACTCTGGTGTTGCTCATGTCCCTAGGCGACGGTGACCACTTGCCATCACGTGGCCCGTCTGCCTGTCTGCTAGGTTTAAGTTTTAAAAAAAAGAGGCAATAGATAATGTAGTGGTCAGTGATACCTCCTGTATAGGTGTAATCTGCCTGAACATTGAGCGTCGGACTTACATACAAACATTACAAATCAGATTTACAAATGCAAGGTTCTTAAAACATTACGTTTTTCTTGTTTTGAGATCATTAAACACGAGGCGACCATCTTAGTCCTCAGTCGCGACGCATCTATTAGCGATCCCGGGTAGGACTAATGTACTGCCTGACGTTGCAAGTGGGTCGTGGGTTGCAGTGACCAATTACTAGTGGCCTGCACGCTCGTTTGCTACTTTTAAAAGATAGAAACTGGAATAAATAAACTAATAGATATAAGATACAGATTTGTTAAAAATATTTCCTGAATGCCTTTAATGCCTTGTCGCTACAAATGATTATAAAAAAACACGGTTACTTTTTAAAATGTGTAAAAAAAAATATTTCTTACATGCCGACAATGATTGAAAAACTATTTATAGGATGAGGTATGTGCAATGTGATAATATTAAGAATATAATTTCAATGATAGGCTACAACACTGGCCGCTGGAAGTCTGGAAAAGGTTCCTTTAATGACATGAATAAGCATTAAGAAAGGATTCTTAGAAATTCATCCCCTAAAGGTTTAAAATATGGGGTGGAAGTTTATATGAGATTCCGTCTGATTGAAAGTAGGGCAGCTGAAATGTAAAATGTGTTGTCCATATGTTTAGTTAGTAACTAAATTTAAATTAAAACTAAAGTTTAATTATTTATTGTTCTTAACTAAAATTTAATTAAAACCAAAGTTAGTAAGTAAATGAACGTCTTTGGCTAATGAAAAAATAAATTTATGTGTTTATTGGTCTTTGGATGTTCTACCCCTAAGCGGGTAAAATAGGGGTTAAAAATAAGTATAAAATTTCTTCGTTATATATTTGTATTAAAGAAAGAGACAGAATTTTCAAGACATGTTGAATACATGTTAAATTCACATGTATTGTTCACAATACATGTTGTATCCACATGTTAATGAACACATATTATATCCACATGTTAATGAATACATGTTGTATCCACATGTGCATGCATACATGTTGTGCCCACATGTTCATGAATACATGTATTCGCATGTTAATGAATACATGTTGTATGTAAGTTCATGAATAATTGTTTTTAACATCTTCTCTAATAACTGTGACCATAAAATGTCGTCCAGGTAACAGACAGCCCCGTGTCCCTGCCGGGCGCGCTGACCCCCGCGGACCCCCGCGAGGGCACCTTCGAGCAGATCTCCGCAGAAGAGGTGTTACACTTCAACACCAACTGTCCCGAGTGTAACGCGCCCGCCGCCACCAATATGAAACTTACTAGTAAGTATATACTACTGATTGAATTTCTGCCTACCATTCCGGTAGTTCCGGGTTCGATCCCCGCACGCACCTCTAATTATTCAATGTTATGTGCGTATTATACAATAACTATCACTTGCTCTTCGGTGAAGGAAAACATCGTGATGAAACCTGCACGCCTAAGAGTTTTAAAAAAAAATCTCGAAAAAGCATGTGAAGTGCGGTTGCACTAGGCCAGCGTGATGGACTGTGGCCTAAATCCTTCTCATTAGAGAGGAGACCCATGCCCAGCAGTGGGACTATGATGGGTTAATGATGATGATGAGTAAGTATAGCACACATATAATATCTCGCCAAAAAACCGGCACGTAGAGACGGGTTATAAAGCCTAGCCAAAGAAAAAAAGGTATTGATGTATGTTTATCAGTTGTCTGATTACCATAGCACAGGCCTAGTAGCCTAATTTGGGATCAGATGACCGCGTGTGAGTTGTCCCAAAATATTTATTTATTTATTTAGTGCGTATGAACGTATTGAGTGACGTTTATTTTGAAGTGAAAACTTCGTTAGCATCGTTGTGATTTGAAAGTCGATGAAACGAAAAAGCGACAGTAAAAAGAGACAGACACATAAATTGATAAGATTTAACGTGGGAGGAAATGAGATAGTAGCATTATACAGTGTTAGTTATGTTGGTGGTTCTCTTAGTGGTCTGCTCCGTGCGCCTGCACTCGTGTTACCAGGGCGTAGCGGCAGCTCGCTCGGGCCTCGGCGTAGTGCGTGTGTTAACGTGTTCGTAGTGCACAGCTTGAGACAAGGCATCGCAACCGCGGTGTTCTGTATACGTGTACGTGTTGTACGTTTGTACAGTTTGTTCATCATTAGCCAACATTTTTGAAGGTTTCACTTCTACTACGTGGCAATTGCACACATGTAACAGGTTTTTATTTTGTTTATTTTTGTTTTAAATATTTATTATAATTTCAGAAATACCTCACTTTAAAGAAGTGGTGATAATGGCAACATTGTGTGACGCGTGCGGGCACAGGACTAATGAGGTGAGTCCTGTTCATATAGATGGTAGCCCGCCACCCAGGGCAGTACCACTACCACGTCCAATTCTACCGTGAACACGGTGATTCATTGATTGATTGCATTCCGCCAGGTGAAATCTGGCGGTGGAGTGGAGGACAAGGGCGTGCGGTTCGAGGTTCGAATCGCGAGCAAGGAAGATTTTTCAAGGGACATACTGAAGGTGAGTTTGTTTAAATGTAGTTTTTATTTTTATTGAATAAAAGTAGCAAACGAGTATGCGGGCCACGTTGTGTTGCGTGGTCACTGCGACCCATAGACATCCACTTGCAACTCCAGGCAGTACCTTAGTCCTATCAGAGATCGGAGAATGGATGCGTTACTACTTCCGAGTACTAAGGTGGTCGCCTCGTATTTAGTGAACTCCGGCATCCACACCCTCTTTCCGAAACTGTGGTGGAACTTCTCTGATATGTTAATACATAATATTTATAATTAGGTAACAATTTTTGTTTTTAATTATTTGTACCTAAAGAAGTTAGAATTTAACAGTTGTAGTTTACTTAGAAAATAAATAAGAAGCTGAACGGTAGAGAAGGGAGTGGCGGTGTTACTTGCTGCACTAAGTGTATAGTTTACCTTTATACCTACAGTCGGAAACCTGCAGCATGAGTATACCGGAGTTAGAGCTGGAGGTGGGCGGGAGAGCTTTGGGCGGGCGGTTTTCTACACCGGATGGACTTCTACGCGCCGCCCTTCAGCAGTTGTCAGCCGCCCCAGCGTTGGGCGACGCGCCCACGCCCAGCCGGCAGGCATTAGAAAGGTGGGATTAACATTAATAAAGTTTATAATAATAGAGACTCATAGAGACGTAAAAATAAAAACAATTGTCTCTCTCTCTTTCTCTCTTGCTCTCTCCTCTCACTCTCTCTTTCTGTGTCCCTCCTCCATAGTGTTTTCATCTCATTCTCTTAATGCTCACTGCGACCCATCCATATGCAACCTCAGATACTACCTTAGTCCTACCTGAACCATGAATACATGTGTTGCTACTTCTGAGGACTAAGATGCTCGGCTCGTATTTAGTGAACTCCGGCAACAACCTTTCTGCAACAATATTTGCCACAATATTTGAGTACACAGTTGACAGCAGAGCCTGAGATACATGGTTTATTCATCAGGTTCATGGAGAAGGTAGAAGAAGTGCTAGAGGGCAACCGCTGCATCACCCTGGTGCTGGACGACCCTGCCGGGAACTCGTATGTGCAGAACCTTAGCGATGACCCCTCGCAGTTCGACGATGGTGAGGAACATTGCGTTACCATAAAAAAGGATCTATGGCATACACATGCACGAACACACACACACACACACACACACACAGTGGCGGATTTACCAGCAGGCTGAGTGGGCTGGAGCCTAGGGCGACAAAATTGGCCCGATATTTATTTTATCTTATAGATTTTGCCTTTATTGTTTATTGCATGTACATTATTGTGTGTAAGCTATGTTCATATTGTTTAAGTAGTTTTAATGCATACCTTGTAAGTAGTAGGTACATGATTGAACTTTTCTTAGTTTGGAAATAAAATATTCATAAAATCGTGACTTCTAAAAATAATCTAGGATCTGATATAGTGCACAAATCATGCAAAACAAATGTCATTAATATAATTGTGGACTAAGGTATCGAATTGCAGCGGTCAGTAGGGGCCGCTAAATATATATAGCCTACAGGCGGCTAATATGTACATCTGCCATTGCACACGCATTTACAGACTTTAAACACATTTAAAGCAATTTAAACACATAAGTGTTTAACTTTGTCAACAGGTCTCAAAGTGACACACTATGAACGGTCATTTGATCAAAATGAAGAATTGGGCCTCAACGACATGAAGACAGAAGGGTACGAACAGGACAGTTGAGAAGAAAGGAAGAGGACGGGACAGGGAGTTGGCGGGAAGATGTTTGTGGAATCAGTGCTTGAAGCAAGCGATGTGCCAAGCCGAGTACAACTATAGACACTTCTGTTGTGAAACAAGACAAACACATTTTGTGTGTCTCAAGAACAAAGTGATGTTTCATTTTTTTTTATATAAAAGGAGTTAGTCCTTTTGTGTACACATGCATACAGGCCAACTGATGGTAAATGGTAACCATTTCTTGTGTCATGCAATACCAAGGGGTTGCCCTTCTGTAGCCTTGAAAGAACTTTAACGCCATTACCTCAGCGGGAAGTTGGTTCCAACGTTTGCACGTTCGTGGTAAGAACGAGCGGGAAAAGCAGATCCAGTCTATTCAGGATATTTTTACTACTACGATTTCATAAACTTCTAAACTATTGTATTACAATATTTTGAAATTATTTTCTAAACTGTCGGTAACAAAGAGAATCTATTAAAACTGTCCCTAGAAATAGTTTTAAATATAATCTGTATCATCTTAGTCTGTATTTCAAATATAATCTGTATTTATGCAAGACTGAACAAATATATATATAAATAAAACTTTAAAGGTATTTATATCAACATATTGCATTCAATGGTCGATTTATAAAAGCTTGTATGTGATAACGAATTTTTAATTCGATAGTTCAATATTTAAAACTGTTTGTGTATACACTGGCAAGCCTAACGAAATCTTTTGCCGATAATTTCTAAAACACTTACTACCCGGCCGAGTCTGCCTTACCTTGTATACATACATTAAGCTTAAAATTAACATTAATTAATGTGTATCGCTAAAATCTAAGCTTATTAGTTACACATACAACTGAATATTTTGTATTTAAAATAAATGGTATTGTTGAACAGAATCTGTGTTTTATGTCCTCAATACTATAATTATAGATTTAACATTTGTTTTGACTTTTCAGAATAGTCTGTAATTTTATTACGAGTTGTCAAGTTCACACTATCGCTAGTACACATCACTAAATTACTGTACATTACAATTTGTAGAAATATCAGAGCAGCGCTATTAGCAGAAATTACATGACACTAAAAATTAAAAATGCGTGCATTGTTATATATTTTGACAACTAATCTACAATTATATATATTCTAAAATGTTAAACAAATATGTGTGTGAACGTGAATTAAATAGAAGTTTTATGAATTTGAACTGAATATTGCTCTTTTCAAGCTATCTCAGTTTAAATGTCTGTATCAATCTCTGTATCATAAACCAAATCTCATAAAGTCTGTTATTTTTGATCAGCAGTCTCGTCGGCTTACCCTTTGTCTTTCAAAATTACTGTTCAATCGAAGACCGGCAAATGGGTCATTATTTGATTTGTAATACCATGGGAACTCGTGAAAATAAACAAAATATTCCTTAAAAAATGTATTGCTCATTGATAAAGGATTACCGGCAGTTGAAAAAGATCAGAATTTATTATCTAATGGAACGCAAATTAGCTTGTCAATTGTCACAGACAGCTGTCAAAGGTATCAATGCTACCAATGTCAATGTCAAAAGTCATCAACAAAAACAACAAGTAATTGATAACGAATTTTTGTCATAAATAATGGAAAATGATAAAGAAAGGGAGAAAATCCAATTACCCCATCACGAGCAACAAGAAGTCTGCGGCACGCGGCTGCCGTACCGACAAGGGAGGAAGCTTACTGCTGTAAAGGTATAGTAGAATGCCCATCCTACAAAAAACTGCCTGAGACAATAATGAATTGTACACTACCGCCCGAAATTAATATTCAATCCACAGTTTGAGATTACGATCAATCTGAGGTTATACACGGTCTGTAGTATAGGACGTTCTGCTTATCAATATCATAATATGTCAATTTTAATCTATATTATTTCTTTGTCCCGTGAACAGGCTTCTTCACATACAGATTATAATCTCCAATTATCTAAGCACCCTCCAGCGATAGATAGCGTGTTCGGATAGGTTGAATATTAGTTTCGGACGTAATTTGTTACGTAAAATCGAAAAACAAATACCTACTTATTATTATTTTTTTAAATAACGCTTCACACTCATTGCCCATCACACTAACATTTGTCCTGGGTGGGTACTGAACCCACAACCTGCAGTTTAGCAGTCAGTTTGCAACCACTAGACCAGGAGGCCAGTGTTTGAATGTGTCACCTTAATTGTTTCAGGTATACTCAATAACAAAGGAATCAAACCACTTACTAATCTTCGGAGTGCCCTCTCTAAACCTCCGCCAAGAGACAAAAGCCTTATTTATAAAGTTTGGTAAACTTCTGCAATTCAATATAAGCAAGGCTCATGCAGCAGAACCCTTCACAGATACATATCACGCTCAGTATGAGAGAATACAGTCTGCTAGAATTGCAAAGAGAATTTTAGACACTAAGAATTTTTATGGAGGTGCTCTACACATATGCTATGCCCCAGAATTAGAAACAGTTACAGAAACTCATCAAAAACTGTTACAAAGACAAAAAGACGTGTTGTTCAGGCTTAAAAATTTCAATAATGAAGACAAGTTATCAAAAGCAAGCGCAGAGAATAGTAAAGAAGTTGTTGATGAAACACAGCATTCTGATAAAAAACTGCTGAATATGGGTGAAATAAACATTATTAGCACTGGGAATGAAGTTAAGAGATATAAAAGGAGAAAGTGTGATAATGCTGGAGCAGAAAAGAGGTTTAGGCCGTGTTATGTTAATGAAACTTATAATAATATTGATAATAATGATGACAGTGGTATAAGCAATGATAATTTTAATAATAGCAATGTTATCATTAATGAAGTAGCTGTTGATGAGGATGTTCAAAATAATGATAGGCTTCAAAATGTTGATAAACTTAAAAGTAGTAATGTTAAAAGGGCTCCCACAGATGTGACAGAAGTTGAAATAGTTGATTGTACATCTGTTGAGAGGACAACGGTTAGTAATATAAATGAAGCATTGAATAACAAAAAATTCGGTCAAGAAATAGTCATCAAAATTCCACCAAAACCTGTAAATAGAATCAAGTTTAATGTAAATAAAAAATCGTTAATTTATTTGTGGTTTCTTTTTAAAACGTATCCTAGATGTTAACCCGTGATATATGTAATTCGATCACAAACTGTCACCCAAATCCGTCCACTGGTTTTGACGTGATGCGCGCACAGACAAACAGACACACACAAGAACGATAAGCAAAATAACTCACAATAAAAACAATCAAATTATAAATGTGACCAAGTTTTAAAAAGCTGAATTTATATTGGAGTGCATACTCTTCTATATTATCTGTGCATACATTTAGGTGAATACCATGAACGCTTAATAAGTGAGAGCGCTTTTAAAAATCAATATTTCTCCTTTCACTTTCCTTTTTTGACTTTCCCACACATAATATTGAAAAACTTAAAACACATTCAATCAATTGTGCTAAGATTAGCAAGACAGAGGATGCCACAAATAAAAACAAATCAAATTATAAATGTGAACAAATTTTAATATTTATAAAACTTTTGAAGGTGCAATCTATAATTAATTACTTACATAAAAACAGTGTACTTACAGAACTAGAATACATTTAACAATTTGGGGGAAATGAAATGCGAATATAGTAAAATAAATGTTAGTGTTAGTAATCAATCTAGTTAGTAATCCTTCTCACTCGAGAGGAGACCCGTGCCCAGCAGTGGGACTGTAATGGGGTGATGATGATGATGACTCCTCTAGTAAAACATCTTAGGTAGATAGAGCATTTTTGTAGCCTCGTTCAGGATTTGATTAAGGAAACTTGGAGAAATTTATTTGGAGGCCCTTTAGTACCAGAGGTCCGGGCGGTCCGTCAGGCCGCTCTTTCCCACTGGGCGCTCTGGGCACGTGCCCAGCGCCCCGTGATTAAAAGGGGCCCCCTAGTTCTTGCCAAATCATCAAAAGAATAACCGATATTTATTGTTAAAACACATATCTATTATGTCAAGGTCATATTATCCTATTGTGCCCAGTGCCTCCAATAGATTAGACGGCTCTGCGGTTCGTCCCTCCCGCCCCGTTAATCCGCCCCTGTTTATCGTCCCGGCCGCCGCCCGGGGTCGTACCACCGCCACACCCAATTTTACCGTAAAGCAATTTATTGTGTTTCGGAAAGAGGGTCTGGATGTCGGAGTTCACTAAATACGTGGCGACCATCTTAGTACTCAGAATTGGCAACGCATCTATTTGCGATCTCAGGTAGGACTAAGGTACTGCCTGACATACATAACATCAAACTTCCCAATCCGCAGCAGGAGAGCAGGGCGTCGGAGGAGAATATACCACGCCCTCCTCCAACCCCCATAAGAGAGGCCT
>DWNH01000832.1:0-13099 GCA_018249895.1 Tiana niger
TTGGGACAACTCACACACGGTCATCTGATCCCAAATTAGGCAACTAGGCCTGTGCTATGGTAATCAGACAACTGATATACATACATATTTTTTTTTTGTAAATACATACTTATATAGATAACAATACACCCAGACACAGAACAAATATTCGTGGTCATCATACAAACATTTGTTCTGGGTGGGGATCGAACCCACGACCTCCCGTTCAGCAGTCACGTTCGCTAACCACTAGACCACGAGGCCAGTCAAAATAGATGCGTTGCTACTTCTGAGGACTAACATGGTGGTCTCAAATTTAGTGAACTCCGGCATCCAAACCGAAACAATAAATTGTGCTGTACGGTAGATATGGGTGTGGCGGTGGTACTTTCCCGGGCGGCAGCCTACCACCTACAATCCCACCCCCTACATCCTTTGAATGGTGGACCGGCACGGTAACCACATCACACGGGTCTTCAATAAATATTCATTCCATGTCATAATAGACGTATTATAACTTCATGATATAAAGATCGCAATATTACGAAATATAATTGCTAAGTGAACGTCCTGAACTGTAACATAGATGTAACATTTCGTCACGGCGCGAGAGTTAATCGATTTTGAACCCTATTGCACTTACATAGAACCTACAGCATGCGCCGTTGTGTGACGAATGAAATATAATGAAAACCAATCACTATTATAAGTATTGTAATTATTTAAATGGTCTTTGTTTCAATTAGGGTTGCCAACTTTGTGTAACAAAATAAAATATATTGATGTTGGACAAGAAAAAAAGGTAGTTGGAAATTGTACTGTATTTTATTTTTTCATGCTTTAAAAACATACATAATTATTTTCTCAACAGCTTTAGCAATTTAGTATGCGGTCTATCACAGAGTTTTTATTACGTATCCCATGGAAACATACCTCCTTGATTTGACTAGCTTATGTATAATATGGAAATAATTAGTTGCGGGATATATTATACGTGTTTTCCCCTGGGAATAAGATAATCTCCCGCGGTAAAATAGCCTATGTCTTTTTGCAGCTCTCCAACTAACTACCTCTGAACGAAAAATCGCTATAATCCGTAACTCTGTCTCGTTGAGAGAAGGACAAACAAACACACTTACACATTTATAGTATTAATTTGTACTAAATTGCAGTACGTTACGTTGCGTCTTTGCTTCAGATAGAAGTGATTATAAAAGCCGATGAACCGAAAAATGTATTTTTCAATAAGAAATGAACATGAAACTGATATGTTAAATCATGTCATAACTACACCATCCGTGAAAATCTATTAGATTAAAAACTAATTAATATATTATTGTAATGTATGCCTGCATAGGGTAGGCTGTTTTAAATCTCATATTAATAATTTTCTTGTATAATAACATCTCATGAATATAAACAGTTAACAATTAACGTATTTCTACGTTATTTGAGAGTGCTCGATATACTGATTTACTTTACGGATAATCTATCTTGTGTTCTTAGATAAGTAGTTGTATGATTTTCGAGTTGTAGTTCCCAAGTCGTTTTATGATAGCTATTAACATTACAAATCCTTACGTTTCATTTCATTTCGGGATTTTTGAAAAATTTAGTTTTATCATTATTATAGATCGAAATAAAGTTCGAAACATAAAATACTGTTTCTAACAGTAAGATTGGCAACCCTAGTCTTCAATGAAGAATGCTGTACAGCTACGAGCTGGTTAGGGTTTCTTCCTGATTATTGTAATCTTGAATTTTTTTCACTATAGACTAGGAAGTGTTTACGACTGCGTCCGCGTTTATAAAGATATTATCTACTATGCAGTAAAAATATCTACATTAATATTATAAAGAGGAAAGATTTGTATTTATGTATGTTTATTTGTAAACGATAAAACTACTCAACCGATCCTCTCCAGGGTCTCAACTATCTCTGTACCAAATTTAATCAAAATCCATTCAGGTGTTTCGGTGTGAAAGCGTAACAGACAGAATTACGTTCTTTATAATATTAGTAGGGATTTGTAGGCTCGGCTCGCTTCTCGTTTATAACGAAACAATGTAACAAGTATCTTAATCTTTTGCTGGCAACACCGCTACTCTGCATCAGAGTGTGCAATTATTCCCATATTTTAACCTTTTTTCATACTTTTTCTCTGCAACTTTTGCATCGGGCCACCGCTCTTACAGTTATAATAGGATGCGAAGTGGTAAATTCTGCGAAATTCTTATACAATTAATTAATATGATGGACGGAGTGCGCAGTGTGAAGAATTCATTTGATTGATTTATTTTTACGGCAGTTTGAGACGGATAGCTTTGTCTAACAGTTTTTAATTACTTAATTAATGTTGCTAGTTTTGCTTTTAATCTTAATGATGAATTTAGATTTCTGTTCTGGTCTGGATGTTAGTGTTATTGTATTTGTGTGTGTCCATGGTCTACGGTACAGGGAATCATAGTGTAGGGCCGAGTGTGAAACGCAGAGTTCAATTGTACATAATTATATAGGTTAGTTATGTTTATTATGGTCTAGTGGTTAGCGAACCTGACTGCTAAACGGGAGGTCGTGGGTTCGATCTCACCAGAACAAATGTTTGTGTGATGAGCATGAATATTTGTTCTGTGTCTGGGTGTAAAAAAAAATTATCTATTAAGTATGTATATTGTTATATTTTAAGTATGTATTTGCAAAAAAAATATTTATGTATGTTTATCAGTTATCTGGTTACCATAGCACAGGCCTAGTAGCCTAGTTTGGGATCAGATGACTGTGTGAGTTGTCCCAAGATATTTCTTTCTTTTATGATTACCTGGTATAATCAATCTTCTTAGTGATAGGAGTGCGCGGAGGTGCTGCAAAGTTGAACCACACCATTTTCAAGTCTATCGCACACGACGACATGTTGCCATTGTCCTTCGCAGGTACCAGTGTGGTAGTACTATCATTAGACGGTTCATCGGGCCCTGGCGTGGAAGGTTCTGGAGGTGGTGGTACTGGAGGAGGCTGTGAGCTACCTAGGTTGGGAGTACTCGGCTTAGAATTAGACTCTCTTTTTCTGAAAAGATCTTCAATACCAGACGAACGGTAACTCTTCGTTTTTTCCTTGTCAGGTTTTAGTTCCTCAGCTGATTTCACAGACTCTCTACAGCTTTCGCTGTCTGTCCGTGCAGGTTTCTTCTCTTCATTAGGTTTGTGCGATGTGGAATGCTGAGATACTTTGATGGACACTCCCTCCAATCCGCATTCGAACATGATGTAGCCGATAGAGTTCTCCTTTTGACTATCAGTAGTTCCATTTTGACAGCACTGTAAAACGTTCGTCATAATTAAATAGCTAATTATAATTTGCAAACTCCCTGAAACTCCCAAAATCTAACAATATGGTATTATTGCTTACCATAGACTCGCATCCTTTTGAGCAAGAGTCAGCTCTGGTAAACTTGAACGACACTTTAGAATGTTGACAAGGTATTCCCGTGATAGTCGCGTCTTTTAGTTGTGATGATTCGTTTCTAATACGTCGAAGCTGACCGTGGACTTTTCCTGTAAATAAATATAAGACATCCATTAAAGAGTTTGATTTAGGAATTAATGCTTTTGCTCTACTAGGCGGGTGCAATTTCGTGTTATTATAGTAAACTTACCAATATTTAGTGTTATAGTTGTGTCTTCACACTGCTGCTGGGAAGCCTCGATATAGACTGGCTCTCCTTTCTCCGGCCCACGCTTTCGTCCAGATCCAGAAGACTGCGCAGATATCAAAGCTCTAGGCCCTTTCATAATTCCCAATGACTTCTTGCTTCCTAAGGCTCTCATTGTAGGCCGATAATACAATTGTACTGATTCAAGAGTCTTTTTCGAACTTACGTATTTCGCTACTACATTTTCTATGGAAACTCCAAAAAGTGAAACGCAGGTTAAGTCTTGTATATTGTCTAAGGCTGAGAAGGATATCATATCTTCGACGACAGATGATTGAATGAATATAATATTAACTTTTGGAACTGTCAGTGTAGCCTGAAGTTGGTCATGAATAGTCTCTTCGTATACATTTGAATGTGGGATTGTAGCAAGTTTGCATTTGTCATCTTTTTCTAATAATGGGTTGGACTCATTACGGGCTTGCATTTGTGGGAGCCAGTTTAATACATATTGGTTCTGTTTCAAAATATTCGTACTCTTCACTGAAGAAATACAAAGAAGGCGTAAATGGTTGATCACCGTTATGGGATGAATGTTTGCTAGGACTGGTGTTAGGGACTCTACAAATTTTTGGGTACTTTCAAGAACTAACGGTGTCAACATTATGTCAACCTCTCCACGCAACTTTACAAACAAACCACTTTTACTATCACTCGTAGTTGTAGCCGTTGAAGCAGAGCTTTTATCCGTGGTATTCTCCTGGTTGTCCTGCATACTTTGTGGTAGCTCCCACCAGCCTTGGGAGTAGGGGTGAGCCTTGATTTGTGAATTAAAGTGCGGCGTCAAATTCGTAAATGGGCCGTGTTGATTCTGGGTACCATGTCCATCCTTTTTCGTAATTAACTTCAATGTTTGGACTTTTCCTTGTGCATCAAATAAAGGCAGAAATTTCTGCCCAATATAAACTAAAGACCCATCGTCAGCTCTTGTAAAGAGAGGTAATGTAAAAACGTCGGCACCAGTGGGCCAGGAACACGTGGACCAATTACAACATTTGTACTGAGGTAAATTATTGATGTAACTGGCCATCAGTAAGGGCGAATCTACTATTGGTTTGTTAGTCTGCATATGAAGGTTTACAAGAGTCATGTCTTCTTGAGATGAAATAGCCGAAATAAAAGAAGTAGATGATACTGATCCGCTTTCCGAATCAGGTTGTACTCCGGTGCTTAAGTTGCTTATAGTATCTGGTCCATCAACAACTTCGGATCGAGGAATAGTTGCAGTCCATTTTTCATTAGTAATATCATTTATGCCGAAAGAACTTTTGTCTTTTGGATTGCTGTGGCGACTGCCAAAGGAATGTTTTAAGCTCGATGACCGACTAGGGAACTGATCTTCGTCTGCAGAAAAGAAAGC
The DNA here is from genome assembly GCA_018249895.1 of Tiana niger. Lineage (NCBI taxonomy): Eukaryota > Metazoa > Arthropoda > Insecta > Lepidoptera > Hesperiidae > Tiana > Tiana niger. The sequence continues at coordinate 5,051 of DWNH01000832.1, forward strand.
TTCAGAGTGATTTTCGCTGGTTATAGACATAGTGCGCTGAACCTCTTGATTGAGAGCTTCTTCGTGTGGAAGCTGGGAGTTAAGTGAGTAATGGGACTCAGACACTGCCACTGTTCGCGTTGGTACCTTTGGTACAGTAAATGCGTTATTTTCAGAAGGATTAACTTTTTTCATTACCACGTTAGCGTTATCTTTCGCTGCACAGCTTAGGGCTAGTTTGGAATCAGAAACGCTGCTCTCCATTTGTGGGACATTTAAGACAGTTTTGTTAAGTTTAGAGTCACTATCAATTTTTGAAGTTCCTAATGGAACGGTAGAATCAACTAATCGAGCATATGGGACATCGCTTTTGGTACTTGAGACAAGGACATTATTACTCCCCTTGCTTGCACTTGTATACGAAAATCGTCTAGTTAAACTTCGTCTTTCGGCCGTCTGTGGTGATTTGTTAAAGTTTTGTGGCAATGGCGACGGTATAAGAGTCGATACATTCGTTGGTTGCAAACATACATTAAGACTGTTGTATGGATGTGTATGAAACACGAGGTTGCCTGGATGGAGTAAACTCTGCCCATAACCGTATTCTCCTGGCGACGTTTCAATAATGTTAAACATTGCTATGTTTATTCCCTCATGTAAATCGGAAGGACTTGGTTTCAGGAAATTGGGTCCATTCCGATTAGAGCCGAAAAACGCACATCCACCTGTACATCCGCACTGAGAATTCTTCCCTTCATTCGGCCACAAAAACCAAAGCCTCTTGAACTTATCGTCATGAAGTTTCAAGAACTTTTGCTGTACCAGATGCAGATTCTTTGGGCTCTGAGGTAGAGACGACGCCGCTTCTATTAGCACAGGTCCCAAGGAGACGGATCCGACACCGACCCAAGTGTCACTATCGGCTTGTTTATTTTGACTGCTGCTATTACTTCCATTGGAATGATGATGTGTATTCGTTTGCATATTTGTCTGGGTATAGAGAGCGAACTTTAAGTTGGGTAATAGTCCTGTTATGCCCGTACCGAAACCAGATCCATGAAGATTGCAAAAGCTTAACCTGATCGGAGATATCCATGACTGTAAAGTCGTATTCGAGTCAGCAACGTAAATGTCAATAAGATCTATCGCAACTCTAATCATGCGGTACTTAATTTCATTTGGAGTTGGACAACGGTATTTCAGTATGACATCTGTTTCTGGACACATGACACTATTTAATCCGTGGTGGCACTGTTTGGTGTTGTTAGGGGGGACCAATTCGTTTTCACTGTCACATATAAGTAACAGAAAAGTTTCTAGTGACGAAATCACCTGATACAGTTGGGGTAACGTCATCCGACCTGTCAGTTGACCTAACTGGAGTTCCATCATCCAAGCATACTCAACGGTATCTTCCTCGACTGATCGGTTTGTATCGCTAAAAAAACCATTTCCTCGTAACTGGAACGAGGAAAGCATTAAATGGCCTTGCTGTAGTGCGCTAGGAGTTGTAGTTCCATTAGAACTAGATCGTGACGTACTGTTCGATGATATCAGGATAGATGGACTAAGAAGGAGCTGAAGTTTCGTTTCTCTAAAACTTTTGTCCATTTCAAAACCAAATCTTTCAATTAATACGACAGGGCAAGGTGGTTCATTCTCGCTACAATTTTTCACTAGATGAGCCTGAATATCGTGTATAGTGATTGAAACAGCGACATCAAGTGGCCTGCAGCGGCGAGGATCAAATGGGTCCTTTCCCGAGTCACTGGAGTCATCCATTGATATTTCAGTGTGTTGATTAACACTGCTTCTATCGTTCATTTTTGTCGGATTTTCACTCGACCAATAATAAGTGTCCATGTTAGGAGCTTTCTGCATATCCGTAAATGTCTGATCCTCCCCAAATATATTTTCAAGTAAATTCATAAAGCTTGTTATAATCGTCCCATAAGCTAAAAGAATAGATGGACCGACTTCGAGGTCGACGCTTACCTTATCCGGGGGTAACGATGTACGATCAAAATTATTGCCATCCATTGGCCAGTTGATCTGAGGTTGTTTTCGCATTCTTGGTATTCTCATAGGAGAAAGGAGAATCTCTTCTTTTTCTGGTGTAGTTATGTCAGCTTGAGGTTCAGGCCCTAATGGCGGGATGGGGTGGTAGTTATACCTGACACTTAGAGCTACAATCGGGACGGACCAGCAATCAACCCACCCCTGACTTTTGACGCATTTTCTTCGCCACTTTGAAGCTTTCAATCTACATGGCACCAGTTTCATGTTTTTGTCGATGGACAAGAGAAGGAGTCTGGAAGTGTTAACTTCAGGCAAGTAAAGGCTCATATCCACTGCCTCGCCCTGTACCCATATTTTTAAGGGTATTACATCAGGCAAGAAATCGACAAAGGGAAGATCAAAGGACACATCTAGAAGGTCGCCACAAAAAGCGACATGATTATTTTCTTGATTGGTAGAACTACAGTCTATCCAATTGTACTGATTACTAATTGTAACCACTTCACATTCTTTCAGAAGAATTGATATTTTCCAGGTATAGGGAACAAAGTGAAGTATATCCGGTCGAGATTTATTAGACCAATCGTTAGTAAGATCTTGGAAAAAATCTATGTGGGTGTACACAAAATGTGCTGTCGCTTTGCAACCTGTTAAGGAGAGCTGCCAACTTTGATGATGATTCCAAACAAGAGGGTAGTGGCATTTAACTGTGTATTCGAGTGTCTCGCTTTCAGCTAAACTTCTGTATTGAAGACTTGTTGTTGCCTCTAAATGCAGTAATTGACCAGTGATTTTTGTTGTGTATCCATCTTGTAATACGATCCATGGCAGCGTCACTTCTAGATACGATCCAGCGCCAATATTTATGTGGACTGCATTTGTTTCTTTGTTTTTTGTGAACAGAATGTCTATCGTAGCTTCGTTTAATGTCGACAGCCTGATATCAAAAGATTGCATCTGCCTTCTATCACCAGGTTTAGGCTGGGGAGTGACCTCTAAACTTTTATAATTTGGTGGGAAGAAAAATTTGAATAAATGATCTCTCTGCCTATCTGCCCAGGGGCCATAACTAAAGTCTGTTCCTTTGCCGCATTTTATATCAACACCCCATATCGGTGGCGCCGATTCCACGACGTCACCATTTGCCAACTGAAGAAGGACGGGCTGTTCAGGTACAAGACCTGGTTCATCCATATAGAAATAAACTTCGATGTAGTTTGAACTCATGATTACAAATCCTTCCCCCATATACCGCGGAGGTTCATCGACCATCGACGTGTAGTTTGGACTTGGAGCCAACATGACTTTACAGTTCTCTGCTTTAGCCTTAACAAAGTGCATGAGGTGGTCTAAGCTAGACGCGGGCGGTTTCGTGCTATATACTAAATGCGCTTCTTCCACGCTAATTGACAAAGTAGTGGGAACTAAGCGATTACCGAAAACTACTCTGCTGGTACAGATGTCTATTTTTATAACCGGGATCAAGTCACGCCAGGTTCTAGCCATTGCCGCTTCAGACCTTACAGTATCTTGAGCTCTTCTTCTCTTTTCATTGGCATCGTTCATAGCTTTATCGCGATCGGCCGAATCATCATCATTCTGCTGTTTAATGAACGGCTCAAGTCCAAATGTTTTTTCTAGTTCACTGTACAAATCGCATCTGTTGTAGAAATGCAATTCGAATCCGTTTAACATAATGGAGAGGCGTGTGTCGGAGTGTGATAAATCTGTAAAGATTTATATCTACTTTATCTATTTTATTCGAAGATTGTTTTATCTAAGACTACATTACAAGAAATATACGATAATATGTTATAATAATTATCTGAAATGTTATAAAATGAATGCTGGATATGAATCATTACTAAACTGAATACTATAATGGATGCCAAATTACTCGTTTACAATACTTACACATTTCAATAAGTACCTTAACAAACAATATAAATATTTACCTTCTGAAACATCCTTAGGCACGTAAGAGCGCCACCATCTAAATATCAGGTAGCCATCTTGTATGCGGAGTGTATAGTCGTAATTTATGTACACTATATCACGAAACATGATCTTACCGGAGAGGGCGTTGAGCGTGAATGACCCTGAAAATAGGAAATTGTGGGTTGCAAACAAATGTATTTATCAGATATTATAATACCAGCAATTACAAACTTTTTACAGCATTTATAGTTTTTAATACACATTTCCTCAGTGCCTGAAGTCGAAATTGTTCGAGCAATGTGTGTTGCCAGTGATGACATACGGCGCCGAGACATGGTCCTGTACTGTGAGCCTCACGCACAAGCTCAAAGTCACTCAGCAGGCTATAGAGAGAACTATGCTTGGTATTTCTCTACGCGACAGAATCCGTAATGATGAAATCCGTAGACGAACGTAGATAACCGATATACATAGCTCTCAGAGTAAGCAAGCTGAAGTGGCAGTGGGCAGACCAAATCGTTCGGGACCAATAACCGATGGGCAAGAAAGGTCCTCGAATGGAGACCACGTCTCGGCAAAAGGGGCACAGGTCGCCCTCCGACCAGATGAACTGATAACCTAAAGAAGATAGCGGAAAGCCACTGGATTCTAAGAGCTCAGGTCTGGACGGAGTGACACCGACTAGGGGAGACCTAAATCCAACAGTGGACAATTAAAGGCTGATGGTTGGACAGATAGATACACATTACAGTTTGGGCTGATATACTTCATAAGAGTATAGCAATTAGAGTTTAGTTCGCTAAAGACATAATCCCACCAGTTGTGGCAATTTTGTAATCTTCAGTATAATAATAAAATGTGATGCCTATATGCAAAAACATAATGTGCTAGTGGTTAAGACCATCAACAACTATTCTCTAATTAGTATGATAATAATTATGTGATTGTCCTTGAATATTCAAATAAAAGAGCAAAGTATAAATTTATAGCCAATCTTATGAAATGTATAAAGTCAACAAATAATTTTGTAATTATGTTGACTATTAATGAGATCTTCTTACTTTATGTAACATACATTTGAATATTGTATAATAATTAAAATAATAAGTTGGTTCTCAAAAATTCTCTGCTTTTCAGAATATTCCCTATTCTCTCTAGAACTCCAAATAGGACTGTAGTCCTAAACTATATAAGTATTAACTAGAGTAAGAGGAATTTTCTTAAACAGAAAATCATAAAAAGATAGTTTCATTGTATAACTATTTCTAGTGTGGTGATAGGTGGAGCCACATCCTGTTTATTTAAATTACAATATTTTAACAACAATGTTTATTATTTTTATAATTAATGTAAAACAAGGGCTTTTAATTAATAATATAAAAGAAAATACTTTAAATAAATAAGAAGTTACTTAATAATAAATTATTTTATACACTCCACTTTTTTTTGCAATGAGTTTATTACAATGTCCATTTCTAGATTGAGAAGGCACAAAACCAAATTAGGTGTCCTTGTGGGGAGACATAAGACGGACATTGGACTTCTAAATGGTAATAAGTGAATTGATCATTCATTATGAACTATTACAGAAATAAATATAAATACAAATCAATCTAGTTTCTTTGACAATCACTATTATCAAGTTTGAGTTTTATCTTATCAATCCAGCAAAATTTCCACTGACAAGCTTCAAATACTCAAAGAAAAATAATCAGATACATATTTGAATTTTTTTTAAATTTAATTTTATATATCGACTGCAGCAATTAACAATGTCACAAATAAAATTGTTACGTTATTATTATTATGGCTGCATATAGTTTAAACTGTAACAAAACGTGTATAACACCATGTATCGAAGCCACTTCTTCCTTGTGAATAAAAATAGAGCCTTGTTCGAGATTTGAAACCTTGAGAGGTTGTAGATATCGATATTCTAAGACATCTGATGCATTAAAATAAAAGTCATCAAAATGCAGTTACGACAATGTTAATTGCTGCAGTCGATATGTATATAGCAACAGAGAGAATGAAAAGATGGATACTCGTTAAAGTGTAGCTTAATCCTCATATCTAGAAAACTGAAATACTACACAGAGTTTTGGTAGATGTTGGTTGCTACCCAGGGAAATATCACAGCCACACAAAATTTTACCATAAAGCAATTTATTGTGTTTCGGAAAGAGAGTGTGGGTGCCAGAGTTCATTAAATATGTATGAGTAAAAAATTGTAAAAAAGACACATGTTATGAAGTATCCAAATTACTAATAATACTTAAAATCTCCAATAACAGTTTTATTTAGACTGTTACTAGGAAGCCCTTGTAATTAGTGCTATCTAATTCAATTAGAATCAATTAAATGTGTTGTTTGTCTGATATTTTTCGCTACTTTATGACTTTTTCTTTAATGTCAATGCTTAACAGCCAAAGAGGAAGAGACATTTTTTTCCAAAATTGACTTTTATGTATAAGTAGAATCGACTTTGTCATGCAATGATTAGTTTTAGTATCACTTCCGTACAACAAAGTTTATGTTGGTTACGCAGTAAAAAAATTAGGGTCTTAAGAATATTTTTTCATTATAAATGAGCTATATTCATGTTTTTTCTGTAATTATATTTTCATACTTGAACCTGACCCGGTTTGACATAGAATAACTTTTTCAGAAAAGATACATTAGTCTACTTTGTTTTAAATCTTTGTAGCTTAAAAGGTCAATTAGGACATTATCTAGTTCTTAAAAAATAACACGATGATTTAGCATAACTTTGCAGAGATAAAGTGATTCAACTAATATTCCATAGTGAATATTGCACTCTTATATGTGCCAATGACATTAGGGATACTCATCCAGAATGAGATCTCGAAGATGGAAGATTAATTGAAGTTTAATTAGCATTTAATAGCAATGCTATTAGTAAAAATATATCAAATTATAAAACTATATATATTTATATAATCCAGTGTTATTTCATGCATCAGAATGTCCTATTAACTTCTACTTATCAAAATGTCAAGCATTAGCAAGAGGAACAATTAGGACGATACTTAGTTGACCTTACAGATCTATGAATCATCAAGAACCAATACACTTTGTTTTAGTTTTGTTCTTTTCATTGCGGATTCTGAGTTGTAATAATTAATTATATGCACATTAATATCTTGGCCAGCGACTAAAAATCTGTATTTGTGATTGTTATAATAATCTTAATCAGCTGTTTATATTATTACTTTACCCAAACAATAATGTTTAATATTATATAAACTTTGATAACATATAAATACTAACCAATTTTAAAGTTCTCATCTTGAAAGTAGAATCTATTGATGAGCCTAGTGAGGATGTAACCGAGGACTCTACTGTTGTAGTACGTGATGTAGACCACCCAGAGTATCGCCGAAGTCAACGAGACGAGCAACAGAGCGAAGTTGCGGTCCATTGTGATCTCCGCGAAGTCTATCGACGACGAGTTCCATCGCTCCGCCACCGGCTCCTCGAACGTCGAGTTGTCCCTACGAACCACCAACAAACAACAATACAATACACTCTTTGTATCACTTCCTCACTGTATCGACCATAACACTACGCAGTTTGCACGTACATGATGTATGGGGGCTCTCACAGATTCATTTCGCATTTTAAATAGGAATATGAAATGGGTCCCGATGCGGGCAGGGCACAAGTTTCTTAATAATGTTTCTTGCAATTGGTAATCAATGCAATGTAATCACTTGCCCAGTTTCATTTTGACAGTTCATTGAAAACTTGAAAAGTATTGTGCCGAAAAAAAGATTACAACATAGATAATATACGACCTATGAACACCCATCCCGTGACATTGATTACAATTTAATAGTCTGTATTCACACAATTCGAGTTTAGCATTGAGGCAATACCGATGAATCGATATTAATTATAGCTTGTTTTTCGGTGAAAGGAAACATCGTTAAGTAGTCTTTGTCTCTGAGATTTCTTTACAACGTTCTGGAAATGCATTTGAAGATCAACCTACACTTGCTATTGTATGGGTTAGATGCCCCGAACCTATTAATTATCTTCGGGGATAGTTGCCCTTAGAGATAACACAAAGTATATTCACAATAAGCAGGG
>DWNH01000833.1:0-13099 GCA_018249895.1 Tiana niger
CGCTAATACGTCATTTATAGTAATTTAACGTTTAATTTTGCTTTCCATCAAATTGTCATATCGCGGTGTTTAAATGAAATCGATTCTTAAAGATTAAACACAAATATTTCAAATTCGTGTGCGCCAGCAGCGAAGTTACCTCGAATGACTTCGGTGGCGTCGGTGATGTCACTGCAGATATACCTAACAGTGGTCGAAACGAAAAAGCAATATCAGAGAGAAGTCAAGCTAAGTAAATGATGTCGATAGTGACATTTAGGGATTTGCTCCTTGATTTGTACTACGATTATTCATTGACTTTATTTTGAATTACACTTACGTAGAGAAACATATTATGTATGTCATTAAGTTTATTATTATTATTAAAATCGACATTTCAAAACAGTTTAGGTATTGTCGGGCCGACTATTCAGGGGTATTATTCTGGGTAGATAAAACTGTCAATTTTGTAGTGACCAGAGATCGTCTTCCTTATTCACTACTACACTAAATACATAAATTCACAAAAACACTACCTACATATTAATTAAGAAATAAAATACATCTTGACAAAATTAATTTATATTGCATCTGGAGCAACCTCTTGCACCTGTTCTAATAGTTGGTCGGGTATGGAATATCTCTTTTAATTGGTCCATTAATTGTCTAAACTGGTCTTTATTCTTCAAAATCTTGCTGTCCTTCATTTGTGACAAGATAACTTGTATTTGCGGCGCCAGAGTTGTAGGTATGATACGAATTAATCGTTGTTGGGTGGTGGTTGAAGCTGGCACCACTGTCTGTGAAAACTTGTAAGCGCCCTGTAGATAATTTATAATTTTGCATACATAGCAGGTACTTTATTTTCGGTTTATATCAAACGTTGGTGTTTTAAAATCTTAATATTAAATGTATCAATTTTTATGTTAGTTAAATAAATTGCTCCGCGTCCTTTTTTATTTAAGGCTGGCAGAAAACTGCGAGACCGACTGAGTGACCGGTGACGATGGGCATTAACAGGTGGATCGTAACACCACAAGGGCCACTAGGTGCTCGCAAAGGCTAGTATGGTGACGTAGTATTAGTCATGCGAATCATGAATTTTCTTTTTGGTACGAAGATTTTCACGTATTTCCCTGATATAGCGTCAGGTGATTGAGCCGCACACGTTTTACACTGGAATAAATCATTTCAATTAGCAAGCTTTCGAGTCATTTAACTGGAGACCCTTGAATCAACATTCCTACACATAGTCGCACTTAGAATTAATAAAAAAGTAATAAAAAACTTCGTGAATTTATTCCTTTAAGTCATTCTTAAATTTATTAACAGTGTTTTGAAATATTATTTTAAATTGCATCAGTCCATTTGCAATCGATTCTGTAGCATCCTCATTTATCCATCTCTTTAATTCGGAGTAAAGACCCTATGGAAACGATGAAAAATTTTGTGGACATCGTAGAAAGTATGATACTTATGTTAAATAAATAAATAATAAAAAAACTGTAGTTCGCCTGTACCTATAGTTGTTCTGCGCAGATCAAGATCAAAATTATGAGTATCTTGTAAAATAATTCACAATATGAAAATGTTGAACGCTTTAAAAAGTAACTAGCTTCGGTGAAATACAGGGGTTGAAATCTCTAGAAATGTTTCGAGTTGTGTGTGTGTGTGTGTGCGTGCAGCGTGCGCTATTGATGTCATTTTAAGACGAGAATTTTCTGATAATCGTCTGGTAGTTTTACTTAAGCTGTTTTACTTTATCGCCTTAGACTACTGGTCAGTCTATTTCCTAGATCTAAGATTGAGATTATCTAACCATGAAGCAGAATCACGCGGACTACTTGAGAGTAGGTACGTATAAATATGTTTATTTTTTTTGTTGGAAAGAAGCCGAAATCGAGAAGGCATGATAGCTAGTGGTAAGTAAGTGGTCTCTTTATCCGATAGACATTCATGTTCAACTTGAGGCAGTATCTCAGTACTTGGGAAGATTCATGGACGCGCTACTGCTTCTAAGGACTCAGAAGTTTGCGTTATATTTTTTGTTTCTTCCAGGACCCACAGACTAATTGAATTATTTATTTAAATTTTACTTACAGCGTTAGCAAAGCAGACTACAAACAAAATTCCCGTAAATATATACAGACTTAACAATTTCATAGCTATACCCTTAAGCACCTACAGCTACTTGGAGAATCGATTGTTTTTATTTCACTCGAACAAATAAGTATTCGGTATTGCAAGACCATAAAATCAAATAGGTAAATAAAATGTAAACACAAATATTAAGTACCTCCATCAAATAAAAATAAAATTACATATCGTAAAATTTTACTCAACGAATGAATAAGTGCTGAGGTATATCAAAAAAATCTTTGGTTATTAGGTAAAATGTTTGAAATCAAATGAAATCCAACTGCTGCTGAATTATCGACTTGTACCTAATAATTCCTATGTGTATTCTATGTAAAACAGAGAAATCATACCTACTGGCATATGCTTAAAGCATAGTCTGGATGGGGGATTGCGCTTTATCTACTACTCTATAAACTATAACTTGGATAAATTAAAACTACTACTAAATACTTCAAACTAATTTCGGCACTATAGCTTCGTCTAGATTAGTTCCTATTTCCTTGTTATTAACCCTCCAGTGGTAAGCGATTGGCAACTATTAAAATTGAACGCACCCGAATGACTGCTTTTAGTTGTGGGTTCCCTTGCAGCCTTCATACATGAGTGTGTTTCCTAATCTTCACTTTGCTGTTAAGTTACGCTGGAGGGGTAACGTGAAATCTTCGTTCCTGTTTATATATTTTATTTATGGAGTCACCATAAAAATCATCACACCCTGGAAATCATGCAGCTACACTTAATGCTAAAATTTAATGGCTAAATGGGTACCATTTATGTTTGCGTTAGTACCTATATGTGCTTAATAAAATTAGTTTAAAAAAGAAATTTAGTTTAAAACATAACTTTTCCATTGTGCAAATATCATAGTTGGTCCACTCATCGTAGTTCATCACTATCAACGGTTTGTTCTCTTGATATATTTTCTTTTCACCAAGCTCCGGTTGAAGCAAGGAATATGTTTAACTAACCTTTATAACGCCTACGTACATATAAGTTATTACGTACATAAATGAAAACAAAATAATAAAACTGTTCTGACCATGTAATCTAATAATGCAGAGCCTCTAATTATTTTAAGTAGCATTGAAATACATTTTTATTAGCAACCATAGATAAGTAACTAATGATACATGATGCCAATATTGATACGTAATTATATGAGTGGCCAAGTCAATGTTGTATTAATTTAATATAGGTATTATTTAAACCACTGGTTATTTACCAACAATACTTTTGTTTATCATTCTTGGCTTGTAATTTTTTTTAAAACCTACCTTTATTAATATTTAAGTGGTATCAATGTAGGTCAATGTAGATCAATAACTTTGGAAATTCATTGGTTTCCCTCCGAATTTTTACCTTCATGGATTTACTAGTAAGGTATTTTGATCATTGTCCTTGTCATATATCTGTCTCTGTCTCTCAAAAATGTAACCATCGGCCATTTAGATTTGAAAAATAGAGGTGATAGACAATAAGAAGAACGTGTTTGCAACCTGGGCATCTGAATGGCAACTAGACTATCTCAGAGAGTCCGTTTCTTGAGAGGTTATGGAACTGGGCGGATTTGATGGAACGATTGTAGCTAAAATCCTTTATATGTATGTACATATATCCTTTAGACATTGAATGAGGAAGCCACTACGGATCGTCGTGATGTTCTCCCGGGCTTCACGCTGATACCGTTTTAAATATTTAGGCACTTTATACGTAGGAAAAGAAGATAGTATTAAAGTACTGTACTAAACTGTTCCTTAGAAATAAATTAAAAATAATTTACTTATAATAAAATGTTTCGTAAAAAGTTTTGCAAAACGTTGGAATTAATCATGAGTAATTGCAACGTTTGTATCTACTACATTATGATAAATACTACTTCTAATGCAATGTAAGGTAAAGAAACAAGAAGTATGCAGGTTTTAGCCTTTTCTATGCCCCATTTCTATGCATCATTTCTATTCCAGAGTAATCTACCCACACCGGCGGTCGTCCTCTTCAACTCCTGACTCGAATGGTGTCAATTATGCCCATAAAGGGTACCTACTCTTCCTGCTAGACAGACAAAGAATATTAAATTAATGTTTATTCCGAATCAGTCCAGAAACGTTTTGAAGTCTTATTTAGATTTATCTTTACTAAAGATTCGATGTTTACGTATTGATCACCTAAACTAGAAGTCGCGGTTAGCATTATGGTAGCTCTTGCTTTCTTATAGTTCTTGATTCATTCGTTAACAATATACCTATGACTTAATTGTTCTTCATAATAAATTCAAAATGAAGTCCACAACATCATAATATATATCTAGGTCTATATTCTATGTGTAAGTTACAGCAACTGTATTTAAGATTTAAAATGTTTTAAACCATGACTAGGGTTGTTGTTACACTCCATTAAAAAGAACGTTATTATTTCTGTCATTGTAACAGTCACTTAATTAGGATTAAGGTAACAGATGTCAAAATTTTGTTATGAATCCTGGCTCGGCCGAAGGTTGGACCGATTTTTGGCCGAATCCGAAACTGAAGCTGAAACTAAATTTTTTTACCGAAACTGGCCGAAACCGAAACCGAACCTTCGTTCGGTCACTAATAACAATTGATACATATATTTTGATAATTATACACTAGGATAGGCAACTAGGTTCTTATTTAACATGCCGATGTTAAATGTATCTTTACCCTACTAGAAACGCGGCACTTTGTACTATATATGATTAATATAATAAATCTTACATTATTGTATAACATACAATAATCTAATCACCTATTATGAGTGCAGTATGGTAAATCATTATATAAATGAGCATAAGCAAGTGAAGTCGGACTGTTATTTAAAATTTTTACTATCTCCACGACTTAAATATGTTTCTTTTTACTGATGGTAGAGACTTAATGTAAGTGTAGAGTTTTTACCCTTATATCGAGTTTTGTTAGAAATTTCGTTGTATATCATACTTAACGCCTAATTGATAATAAAAGCTATCATTGTGCTAAAATATTGTACGTATTGAGGCTGTATCCAGCTGTCTTGTTAGGACTTTTTATGTATTATGACTGTGAATCTTTGTATTGACGTTGTTCCTCTCGTTTTACTCTTCCTTAAGTAAACAAATATTTTTTCCATTTGTTCGCAGTGGAGTAGAAAAATCCCAAGACATAAAATATATGAAATTTTTGCGATTTTCGTTGAGAATAATAACAGCATGGCCCGAACAGGAATTAGAGGGACATGAGTCCAAATATCATATATACAAAAAGTGTTATACTTTCTTCATCGAACTTATGTGTTTATTGCCTGGTATTTTTTACCTTCAAATGAATTTGAAAGAACTAACTTTTTTTGAATTGGGCCATACGTATATAACAGTACTTATGAATACTGTTGCAGTAGTAAGTATAAAATGTCTAAAAAATATATGTACATATAAGGTTTTATTACTAAGTTACATAAGCTTGTTTAGAATAGGTATAACATTAAAAACTTATCTGCCTAGTGAGACTCTAGTGCCTGTAGTGGATATTGGATTTACAGGTCACCAGTGCATTCGCACGAAATATTTCAGACAACATATTTTGCTTAGAAAATACTTGAACATCTAGTGTTATTTAGAAGGAAAGCTAATATTAAAATTAAAAACCTATCATTTTATTTCAGTAAGATGTGGTATACCTATGTATTTATGCGTGTGTGTGTAGCGTGTAGTGTTAGTGGTGAATAAGTAAATTATTGAGTGAATGAATGCGTGTGTAAATTAGTGAGTCTGAGTACCTAAGTAAGTCAGTGAGTGAGTGAGTGAGCGAGTGTGCGAGAGTGTAAGTGAGCAAGTGAGTAAGTGAGTGTGCAATTAGTTGAAGTCACGAGCAACCAAGGTAATTAGGCCGTGAAAGAGGATATCATTTTAGTAAATGCAATAAACTTTTAGTATTTGACATTTAACTGGTTAGGTATACCTGATTGGACCATATCTTGGTCCGAGATAACAAAGGAAATAATAAATGCAGGATAAGTGGAGTGATTAACTAAGACATACTACTCCGTTCCTAAGCTTGTGGGAGCTGGGTCGTATGTGAGCTGTGTTACTTAAGTACCTATTGTGTGTAGAACGAAGTTTTGTTAAACTGTTACTGTGTATGCGTTGTGTCCTGTATTTTGGAAAGCCTTATTAATATAGGTTTCAGGTTTCACAATAAAATGTTGTGGTACTGTTACTTAAATAAGTTGTTTTTATTCAAGTTATATTATTAATTAAGTTTTGTCTTGGTTTTTCAGACTAGGCTGGTGAATATATTTTTAAAAAAATATTCGGATACAGTTGGTTACTTCGTAAAAGTTATGCATCTGTTTAATTACAAGAATACGACCAAACATGTTAAGAAGGTAATGTTTCTTGTACTGAATCTACCTATTAATGCTTATAGCTTTAATTAGCGTTTTCACCACAGTTATTTGTCGCTCCCAGTGGCGGACTAAGCCCGTCAAAGATCCTGAGCGGCAAATATAAATGAGTCTCCCATTCTAAGAAGTAGATGTAATTTTACAATGTTTTCATTCAGTTCGCATTTCTAATCCACCTCTTAGGTAGATATAAAGCATATTTTAAAGCCTTGTTTGGGATTTGATTAAGAGAACTTGTAGACATTTGGAGGCTCCTCAGGATCAGAGGCCCGTGGTCACGCAATATATAGGTGATTTTCTCTGGCGGACTAGGGGGAAAGAGGGAAGAATGCCAGTCTGCAGGTCACAGATGGTCACGTTGCATGTAACAGTGCATTCACGGTGCACACACACGCTCAATTTGACATAAACAATAATATAAAACATAAAACACTAAACAATAAGTCAAAATCCTAAATGATAGCTAATCTAATTTTGTTACTTATTCACAGACTAAGCTGCTCGTTCATAAAATGTCTCATTTCTTGACAATATGCCTTAACATCGAGATGGTTTTTGCAATCCTTATGTTCAACGGAACACCACTTATTAAAAACTTTATTTCTGGAAATTTTAACGGCAATCGCTCTCAAAACGTTACATATGATCAAGCTGTCTACTACGCCCTTCCGTTTGACTTTCAACATAACTTCAGTGGTTACTTCGTGGTTTTCTCTTTCAATTGGTACATTTCATACATTTGTACGTCCTGTATTTGCATATTCGATTTATTACTTTCACTAATGGTGATTCACGTGTGGGGCCATATGAAGATCCTCATTGATAATTTGAACCATTTTCCGAGACCAGAACTTGAAAAGGGATCAAACAAGTATTACGCCATGTACTCGAAGAAAGAAATTAAAATTATCCACCAGTTACTGCGCGAAAATATTATTCATCACTATATTATAAAGGAGTAAGTGAGAATATATGGGTAGTAAATTAGAACATTTAGAGTTTACCTAATACACACAATTTATTTACAGGTTTGTTGCTAAAATGTCAGACACATTTGGACCTTTACTATTAATATACCTTTGTTTTCAACAAGTTACTGGTTGCGTTATTTTACTCGAATGCTCTCAAATGGTTAGTGCCTATCAATAATGTGTAAATATACATTGTATAACCCGTACTTAAAATAAATATTTTAATAATCTTTACAATTTATATTGAGGAACTATTTCTAGGAGACAGCGGCATTGGTACGCTACGGGCCAATGTCCTTGATATTTTTTCAAGAGGTTGTTCAAATTTCAATCGTTTTTGAGCTACTAGGAACTGTGGTACGTAGACATTTATTATTATTGCTAGTCAGTAGTGTTAAATGAACTTCTTACCAACACGGTATTTGGAAAATAGAACTTCGATCACGAAATCGAGTGCAGCTCGCGAGGAAAATTTTAATTAGTCTCGATTAATTGCCCAGGTAAGTACTATCGCCACACCCAAATCTACCGTGAAGCAATTTATTGTGTACCGGAAAGAGGGTGTGGATTCCGGAGTTCACTAAATACGAGGTGACCATCTTAGTCCTCAGAAGTAGCAACGCATCTATTTGTGATCTCATGTAGGACTAAGGTACTGCCTGAAGTTGCAAGTGGCTGGCCATGGTTTACAGTGACCACTTAACACCAGGTGGCCTGCACGCTCGTTTGCTACTTTTCCTCAATAAAAAAAAAGTAAGCCGTAAATACGAATGCAACAGCTATTAAAAACTCTATGTAAGTATCTAGCAAGTAACTATTACTTTCGATACATAGAAGTTATTAAATTTATAGATAGATACCTATTTTCCAGGTTGTTTATGATTGCCTGAATCTGTTGTTAGGTGCAACAGTGGACTGAAATTATAAATAATAAAGGCATATTACTAGTATTGACAATTTTAATGCCAGCTTTACGCAACGTACAGTAATTATATTATTAAAGTTTCCGATAAATGTGGACACAAATCACAGAAATAATTAAATATAGTTATATGCAAGTCAACTTGCAAGACTTGCATTCTCCGCGTGCATGAATCCTGCAGTCAAGCTTACAGATGGTTGAAACTCCGCTTTCCAAGCTCTGTTAATTATTGGACAACCAATATAGGTATTCTTGGATTGTTGATATTGGATAGTCTTAGAGTTGGTTCTAGCAGTCAACCAGCGGGCTAAGAGCCCTAAGTGAGGTGTCGTGTAGCCGCAACAGACTCGACTTTCTGATCCGCTTTATTTATATAAACCAGGCGTCAGCACGAAATCTTATAGCTATTAAAAGTATTCATTCAATATTACTATCTGCAATTGAGAAAGAGCGAAGAAAAGAAAAGAGAGAAATCAGCGTGTAAAATAGTATCGAATTCCTAAAAATAGGAAAAGAACCTTCGTGAAATTTAAATTATTTTCTATTAACGCCATTCGGTTAACGCCTACTTTGTTGACGGCGTGATAATGACGAACAATGTTTAATATGAGTGCTACAAAAAGACTCGTTTAGCAGTATATGTATACCTACCTATAACATGTAGTTAATCTATCCATAATTTTTGCAGGGGGAGACGTTATCGGACACAGTTTACAATATCCCCTGGGAATGTATGGACAAATGTAACAGACAGATTATGTGTGTGTTTCTCAAAGAATGCCAGAAATCAATGAGTATTAAAGCTATGGATATGGTCAGCGTTGGAGTCCGAACAATGGCCGCGGTAATAAAAATTATGTATACCTAAATAAGTTTAGCTTCATGATTCGTGTGATCTTAAGAAGATTCTCAACCACATTAACAGTTGCTGCCTTCAATGGTATCTTACGACTATCTTTCCCTGTAGGTATATCTTGGGCCGAAATTAATATTCAATCTATCCGTAAACTCTATCTATAGGTGGAAATTGTAATCTGTATATGAAAAAGACTGCTTGTAGGACAAAGAAAAAAAAATATAAAGATTGAAAAATTACGATATTGATGAACAGATTACAGAATGATCTACAGATAATGTATTTATAACCTCAAATAAATATAAATATATACGGATATAAGGCACTAAACCGACAAGCATAATATGCTTTACCGAGACTGTGGATCAGTCTCAGTGAATCAGACTTTTTGAGATTACAATTTAACAAGTTTTTAGATTAGAAATCCTTAATTACGTAGGTCCTAAATATGTATTAAGTGAAATGTTAAGTATTAAAGAAAATTCATTTTTTTTTCAGATCATCAAGACTTCATTCTCTTATTGCATCATGCTACGAACCTTTGCAGATTTGAAATAAAAACACAAACAGGAGATTAATAACTTATATTTAGATATTTAAGAAGTTTTAGTAACGTTTCAGTTAAATAAGAAACAAATGTAAGTGATAACTTTACTTAAGAAGCACGAAACAATAAACGTATATTTAGACACTGTTTCATTTAGTTAAATTTACGAGTTCCATAAAGTGACTTTGTCCTCAGAAGTAGCAACGCATCTATTTGCGAAATCACGTAGCACTAAAGTATTGCCGTATGTAAGTTGCAAGGGATGGTATTACAAACATTATGGAACAATCTCTGGCATGTTCTTTGACTTACAATATTTGCTATACAAGCGTTGTTCATTGAAGGAAACATGCATGTTTTATGTTCAACAGGCAAACAATGCTTAACCATTGTTTCTTTACCGGTGAAATTGGTACCGGCATTATTCCATAGGTATGAAACAGTTGTAGATATGTGGTCTTTTTGAAAACTTTATGCGTTGAAGTAAAATGGCATTATAAATTCGATGTGTTCCAAGAAGATTGACAAGAAGACAAACTCGTAATCGAGTTTAGCTTTACAAACGACTCCCCTGGTGGTAATTGATCACTGTGGCCTATGGGCATGGGCAACACCATAGAAGTCACCAATGTGTTGCCGGCTTTGAAGGAGAACTCTTTTAACGCCTTTCCCGCCGACCCATTGGACGACCCAACTTTCGTTGATAATCATTTTGAATTTAATATTTGAATTAAAAAAAAGAAAGCATTTTTCATTTTGAATTTATTTTGCATCTCTGTACGTAACACAACATAATAATACTGTACTGGAAATTACAGTTCCTTTTTGTCTGGATTTCTACTGCAAATCTGATATGTGAATAGGAACGCAGGTGGTGTACTGCTGCCCAAATCGTAGCAGGGTGTTGTTGGGAAGTGATATGCAGGTGTTCATGCACTCGACGTTCGAATGAAAGTTGTTTTGATTGCCGCCACAACCAGAATACATGTAACGCTTGCAAGTTCTGTAATAGAAAATAAAATAATACATTACTAACTACATATTTATATGTAAGTACTATACTGACTAACTTGTGGGGGGGGTGGCAAGAAGGTATATGACCAAAATAAATTTTATTTTTTATTTTTTTATTGTTAAACCGAGCAATAAAGCAGACGGGCCACGTGATGGTAAGTGGTCACCGTCATATGCCGTCGTATATGTCATAAGGGCGACTAAATAGAGGATTACGTTTCACTCACAATAATAATATCCACATATTATTGTATTTCAAAGTTCGTTTCGACTTAAAAGTCTAAGGGCGTATAATAATGGAGAAATGTAAATGGTAACTGACATAATAATTTTCTTAAAGGGTACACTGTGGCTCTTAGCTACTTATTCTACTAATTCAACAAGTGGGAAAAATATTTCCTGATTATTATCCGAAGGAAGTAATCCTTGAAATATGTAGTTTCTTACTTCACTTGTTCCCTACAAGGGAAAACTGACACCAAAATAAAAATTAAACTATCACAATTTTGTTTTAATAATTTTAATCCTTTATAAGTAAATGAAGATTCAAGATTTTTATTTCATTGTAACATATTTACCATGAATGTCATACAATATGTTAACATTGTGCACCTTTATTGAAAGACATTATAAGAAGTTAGTTTAATCTATTTAAATTTTTTACACAAAAATGGACAAGTGCAAAGTACAGGAATAAACGAAAGACTAAAGAACATTATCTATATAAAACTTACTTTGACAATTTATCCCATCCCCATCTGTAGAAATATCCAAAACAGTCACCATATTCAAAGGCAAGTGAACAAAAATAAGGAATTTCAGCTGAAATTTCTTGTTATTGTTAATATATAATGTTATAATTAGATATACTTTGTTAATTACATTAAAAAGGGCCTGATTTTACAAACGTGGATATAAGATGTTTTTTTAAACATTATATGACAATACTTACTTCTTACAGATGTAGCGTTTAAGAAACAAAATTCCTTACAGGCTGTCTTTGTCTCAAATCTATTGCCATTCCCTTGACATCCTCCCCAGTAGAATCTATAACAGCGATGTTGTTTAACATCATAATACCATTGGATGATGTCGGCTCTGCATGGCCCAGTATCTGGCCGTAGGAAGCAACTTTTGTGTCTAGCTTAAAAAATTAAAACATCATATTCTATCATTGCTCTACAATCTTGTGCACTACAGACATATTATTATATTATTATAAAACAGTATATTTTTATATAATGTACCTTTTAGAGTACTGTCAAGGTGCATACAAATTGTGTGTGTACTGGGATTCCCAGTTGTATGCTGTCTGTATGGACCATATATCTTAGCTTGGTGGTGATGATTGTGAACGCCATCAATTACTGTTACTGGTACCAACACTAAAACAATAAACGAAAGCAGTAACCACTTGTTCGAATAATGTATGAAATGCATTGTATCCAATACTTTATATTATATAGTTAAGTTATATAAAGAACAATAAAACTATATGGATAAATTAAGTTTTAAAATTCTGTACTAGTATTATCGGAGTAGTGCAATTGAATTTCAAATTTATGTTCTCATAAAAAAAGATTATTTAAATTTGGTATTGTTTACTGACCTGCTCTAGTACACCAAGCAATCTTGGAACTATTGCAACCACTTGATACAATCCTTAATCCAATATTCTATCTCAACTGGCTTGGAGAGAAGCAATCAGACCACTATAGCAAAGTTAAAGTTGTTGCAAGCATTCAGAATAACTTTAATTGTACATATCAGCTGTTGAATAGCCCCTTGTCAAAATTTTCATCCATAATGACTTTATTATATCTATTGCATGAAGGTATATGGTATAAAAATAGTCCTTTAGTGGTGGAATATAGTAATCCATCCATCAGCCTTTAATTGTTCACTGTTCGACATAGGCCTCCACTAGTTGGCATCACTCCATCTGGTCCTGAGTCCTTAGAATACAGCAGTTTCCCACTATCTTCTTCAGTACAATAATATACTTGTTGCAGACCAGCAATATTGGTAACAGCTATCAAGTTGCTTATCTAGAAAAAAGTTTATAGTATTTCGTTAAATGAAAACTTAAATGGCATAAAAAGAATATTTTTAAATAAGCTGATTTAAAGTGATTTGAAGTTGAGAAGGCAGCGACACCAGAAACGGCAGCTTAATAAATAAATATCTTAAATATCTTGGGACAATTCACACACGGTCATCTGATCCCAAATTAGGCAACTAGGCCTGTGCTATGGTAACCAGACAACTGATAA
>DWNH01000834.1:0-13097 GCA_018249895.1 Tiana niger
TACACAAACACCCAGACCGAGAACAGAAATCTAAATTCATCATTTAAACCTCCGCCCCGCCGGGAATCGAACCCAGGTCCCTTCGATTGGTGGACCGGCATGGTAACCACTACACCACACGGGTCGTGTTAAATTTGGTTAAAAAATTAAAAATGGTCCATGAACTTTTGAATTTTTTTTTGAACTCAGCTTAGATTCACGAATACGACCGGCGGACAACGCCCGAGGTGCACTTCGCACAAAGCTTTGTTTCGCGCTGAAATAACGACTCACATGCCGGCCTGATTGCACCTCCACTTTCCATACACGTATTTTTGTTACTAGTGTGAAACTCAAATACCAATGAGTGTTTTATGCTATTTTCAAATACTGTGTTTGATAAATTAATTGTTATTACAATTTATTTTAAAGTTATTACTAAGATAAATTTAAAGTTATTACTTTAGCGTGCTTTTCTGTAAATTTTTGTGTTTTATAAAAACTAAACAGTTCAATTAACAGATTTTACGATACAGCCTTTGCCATTTTTAAGACTCTCAAATGTCAATTAAGGCATTGAATGCTTCCATTAGAAACTGTTACTAGTAACTTAATTGTGACATTTCTACCACGTTTTTCTGTAAACTTTCGATTTCCATAAAAACTAAACAGTTTGATCAAGAGATTTTACGAACATACTTAACTTATTTTACAGAATTATCTTACGTAGATAAGTTTCAAGAAACATACGTAGAACTCTACGTGACTATTATATATTAGTTATTTGAGGCTATTAGCCGGTTCAAATATCCAGTCGGCATCAAAGGAGCAAATCTGTTTATTTATTCACAAAGGCAGCATTTTCGAGATAATCCCGATGATAATGCGATGCGTCTGCGACTAGTTTCACTGCATTTGTAATGCATGGCCTCCCCTTATTCCCTGCAACTTCAGGAAGCATTAGACTTGCAGATATTTTGTCGCTGTCGTGTGGAACGGAACCAACTTCTGAAATATGGCGACGGCGAACACTTATTTATTACTTTTAGGCCCCGTCATAGTAAAGTTGTATGCAGTAGCTTAACTTTATGCAATATTAATGAAATTCTAAAGAAAGCGCATTATAGCGTAAGCCGCGCAATTTAAATGGATAATTGGATTTGTGTAACAATAGGATGCGGTTGTAGTCCGATCTGGATCACAAACGACAACGGTCACACTTTAAATAAAATTGACATTGAAATTGACTGGCCTCTAAGTTTAGTAGTTAGTGCCTCATTGCTAAGCCGAAGATCGTGGGTTCGATATTCATCCGGGATGAAATTTGTATGATAGGCACGAACAATTGGTTTTGTATAAGTATATGTATGCTTAAAAATATATTTTTATGTTTATCAGTTGTCTGGTAACCATAGTACATACTCTTCTTTGAGATCAGACGTAAGTTAAATTTTTTTTTAAATAAAATATAAAAATGATAGACTTTTCTTATACATATTTGAATATACACAGTTGCATCTGTTGCTAGTTGTATAATCTTTATATTCTGCTATCAGGCACATCTCTTCTTCCATGTTTAGAGGCTGAACCTCTGCTTTTTCATTATGGATTGATGGTGATATGGTTTAATACCCAAACCTGTCTGTCTTATCTCATTTAGGGCTCTGATATATTTAAAGCAACTGCACTCCAATTATACCAGCCTATCGCTTGTCTAACGATCCCTGAAACCTAGGCAGGCACATTAAATTTTGTAACAAACTGTCAGGCATCTAACTTCTAAAATAATTCAACAAGGCGCAGATAATAAATTATGTTCTCTTGTATGCCACGTATGACAGACGAGTACAAAGTCTATCAGGTTATATCAAATATTGAGTATTTATGAGCACAAAGATATTACCTTACCTTACATTAGATTTACCTTTGTAAAATAATAAAGAAATCCTATAAAAGATATTATTGGATGCATTGTAGCCATTAAGGACTAAAACAGTCTTCTTACATCTCCAAGTATCACATCCACAACATTCTTTTCCAGCGCCGGTCCTGGTCCTGTATCATGGTACAGCGAGGTTGTCTTTCAGCGCGCTTTGGTCGACGCTGTCATATCCCATTCATTGTATTTCAGTTTATTTTAAATAAATGATTATAACCATAAATGAACTTATTGAATTTAAATTAAATTAATTAACATTAATCACGCATAACGCGCCGTAAGAATTGTATTTTTCGCTCACAATTGCTTATGGCTTTTGAAAATTTGGCGCTCCTTGCTACAAGGCAACTGGAGTAACCTGTACCCTCGCTTAATCCCAGAGTCAGCTCTCTTCTTTTACAACTACATCTACGGCTTCATGAAAAAAGGTGGTTTGTTTTAATTGTTTTAGGAAAGTGGTGGTGATATCTTTTCTATCACACTTAGTGTTTTTTCTATTGCCCTAGTAGCATTAAACTCATCATCAACCTTTCATAGTCCCACTGCTGGGCTCGGGTCTCTTCTCAAATGAGAAGAATTAAGGCCACAGTTCACCACGCTGGCCAAGTGCGGGTTGGTGGACTTCACACCCTTTTTGAGAATTATTTTTAAACTCTCAGTTTCATCACGATATTTTTTTACTTCAGCGAAAAAAGCATTAAACTACGAACTGATAATAAATTATAACCCGTATACGAACACTTTTGCTCTGTTGAACTACTAATTAATACTAGACTGTGTTCGTTTATTTCTTATGGGCTCAACTCAGCAGTTTCAGATATCCAATAACGAAGCCAGTTAACGACGCTGCCAGCCGTTTGGCGGTTATGCTTACAATGCCTTCTTTGTTAATCTTGTTGTATAATATCAAAGATTTAACATGCTTAATAATAATTTACTTTGATTAACCTTTAACAACGAAATAGTCATGAAACAAACGCAATTTGAACTGTATGTTTGCTTTTTCTATTAACATGATATTTCTTAGTAATATCACATTAAAAAAGTGGTAGTCTGAAAAGTTTCCCACATTCACGATTTTAGTTCTACGTATTGGACAAGAAGCTTCGTAACCTCTTTCGCGAAGCTTCCTTCGATAAATTTAGTTTAAAGCATTTCAAATTCTTGAACTACTTTTTTATTGAATAAAAGTATTTTGCAATCCTTTTATAGGGTTTTGAATATGAGGCTTTATCTATTATTGCTGGTTGGTCAATTTAATCTGACGTATTTTGAACAATATCATAAAATTCTGCGTTGTTCATTTTTCACAATGGCACTATATAAATTAAAATCGTTTTGGATTATTTCCATATCACAACCACAAAGCATCGAGAGGCGTGTTTTAACGCCGCGCCATAACGTGAATGCTTCAAAAACCTTGTTTTGTTCAGTGGAAAAAAGCGACCGAGTGTGCGTTGTACCCAAATACAAGTGTTCCGTATGTATAAGTACGTCACGTGTAGTTGACTTATTTGGCTTGACTTTTGCAATTATTTTACACGTCCCACGTTATATGTGCGACCGAAACTGTCTAGAACATTATGTATGGGGCCAACGCGTGTTGGTCATTGTTGAACAATCATTCTGTACGGGGCCAACACCTATTGATAATTATTGAACGATCATTTAAGGGTGTTAATTTATAAATTGATCACAAATGAAATTGGCGTCTTAACGTCCTTCGTAACACGAAGACTTTTAGATTCAAGATAGCCTTTTTAATCTTTTGAATTTGATCCAAAAAAATACTGCTGTATCTCGTGTTTTCTATAGATTCTATTACAATGAGATAGAAACGCTAATAAACTGACCAAAAATATACTGTTTATTTTATGGTGTAGGCACCTCCAAACTAACTAAGTGTAAAACTCTTATTCTTACCGTATCAATAATATAATTTTTGTAATTTTTGTACTCATGTTAATGCAAATCGAATTTAACTTTATAAATGGGCTTAAAATCTGAAACTTTAGCTCATTGTGTTAACTTAATACGCAAGGTCGTAATTTCATTTCTACCTCCCGCCACGGATCACTGAAAGCCGATCCTATTCAGCGATCGCTGTCGCCGCCACAAAATATAAATCACGACGACACACCAAACAAAAGAGTCGGTAAATGAATACTTTTCCAATTAAATCGCCGCCTTTTTAATTAAACGAAAGCTTAAAGCCGCATGGCTCATAGGGTTCAATAGGCCAGTGCCTCTCCCCTCCCTAATGCCGATTGGCATTTTTACAGCGGTGTGAACGGTAAAAATATTTTATTAACCAATTCTACGTTTTTGTGGTCAGAATCGTTTAGGGTGGCTAGCAATTCGCCGTCAAATTATGAGCTGTTTAAAATGTTTTTGGCAATAATATTTTTACTTTACATATTATTTAGGCTTATCTTCAATTTGCCTATTGAGAAAACTGGATAATTTCTTAAAACAATATTTTATGATGTATATAGGTAATATGCATAATTTTTTTTAACGATTCATTCTCTTCGCCCTCAACTAGGAATCTAGATCCTGTGTCGTGGGTACTATGGACACACAAAAAGACAATTAACACCCAGACCGACAACAGAAATTTAAATTTATCCTTCAAACTTCGACCCCTCGGGGAATCGAACCCAGGACCCCTCAAATGGTGGACCGGCATGATAACCACTACGTGTCGTTAATGTGTATATGTAGATAATAATGTATATGTAATTTTTTTTGGTTGAGTTTCAATTTTACTTTGTACAGAATTAGGGCAGGCAAAATAACTGGACATCATTCGCTGACATTTGAGTTCGGAAAATCGTACATTCAGTGCCGGACGCCATTTTTTGATAAGAGTTCGTTTTAAAGCGAAAGTGGTTAAAACGATTGCCTCATTTCGAACGGCCCTCGGCGTCCACTTCAAATTAACGAACTCTTAAAAACTCTCTCGAAAACTATTCATGTGTTCATGTACGCTTGTACAGTGCCTCCCGTTAATAATTGTTTATAGCTGGATCAAACGTGACGGGAATTTTGCCGCCGAATTAACAATCAGGCCGAATTGCAACGAATCTCGTCATACTCAGCTGAACTATTACCCTTTTTAAACTTTTTGAATGGAGGCGTGTTAACAAGTTTCGAAATTATCATTAAAGGTAAGTGAGAATAGGGAATCAATCAATCAGTTTTTTTCTTAAATGTTTACGAGTTTTACTATTAGTTGTTTTAGTGTACTTTTACCGTTTAAGGGCCGATTTTTACATTTGACAGCATTTATTCGACAGATCCTCGCGCCTCAAAGCCTAAAAAAAATTAAAAATTAAATAAATCCCTATTCTTCTACCTCCCTTCCTTCTTCTCTCTGCGTCATAAGAGGGCCTCGCGAAATATACCTTGCCCACATTTAATTTAGGTTTCATACCGCCTCTGCATCTGCTGGATTTATCGATTCCATCACATAATTGATAAAGATTTTACATATTACACAGTTGATAAACGATAAAAGTGTGTTAAGAAATTACTTGAGATAAATTGCGCCATTACTTGGTATGCCAGACACGTGCTGATTCGTCATGACGATGTCTGAATCAGGAGGCAGATCCTTTTTCATCTTCTTGATCAGCGACCTTCGGTGTTGATGTCCACGGGAGGCAGTAGCTACTTACCATCAGGCGACAAGTCTGTATTGCTAGATAGTATTAAAAATAACATTAGGTACCTACTTTAATTTCCTATCAACTAATGTTTGTAATATAACTTTTTGATCAACACCGATTGCGACTACAGCGATTCTCGACATCATAGCTTGAAATAGCTCGGCAGCATAGCCTTTACGGAATGCTTTTGTTCTAAAACTAGTGTACCCCTCCTTTGTTAGGAAATAGAAGTTGGCGTGAGTGCGAACACTGCTTTATTGTCAGATTCTGACATATAAACTTAAGAGCTTTAAATTGATTCAGTGATAATTTATGATGTTTAGCTTTTGTATTGAGAATTCTTATTTAAAAAAAATTATAGGAATTAAAGCCATTATTACTTTTGTAGGGGTTGTTGTTCCTAAATTTATTTCAGCAACTACTGCTTTATACTGCGAGTTATTAGATCTAAGTAAGATACCTTGCTGTTGCAAAATGCCTTGTACCTGCGCCGGATACATTACCTATGTCAAAGTCTTAGAAAGGTCTAAGAACAAACAAGGGTATGGAACAGGCGAGGTAAGGACGGTGGTTGTTAAGAACAGGCTATAAAGAGCCTCATTTCAAGCAGGTCCCCTGAGGACATAATAAAACCTGACGTGAGTAACGACTCAGCTGGAGGCCATTACTACAAAATCCGTTAATGACAGCTGTATTTACAGAGGCAGAATATGCCACCCCCAGTTTCGATAAAACAAAGTTTCGCCTCGTAATAATTCACATTTAACATTAACGATTGGAAATGTAAAATCTTTTAATAGTTTTGCATATTTTACCATCTGACTTCTGCGTTATACTGTTTCTGAATGGATGCTAGTACCACGCCCGCTAGCGAAATGAGCGCTAAAACTTATATGTTAGTTCAACATTTGATAGGACAGTAAAGCGCTTAAGCGGGCAGAGGCGTCAGTGCGCATGCGGTATACGTAAATGTCCCCTTACCCCCATCGTCAGATGCCGCCCACCGAAACGGTTTAAGTAGAACGTGTGTGACCACGTGTGTGTGAGTGGCTCTCGGCAGTGTGCCGAAACGGGCTTTGTCACACGTTGGCATGAATGAGAGAGAGGCACGATCAATATTTTGAGGTCTGCAAGCTCAGGAACTTATGAAATTTTTAGTAGTTTCATAATGCCGCGCCTGTGGCATGTAATTAAATATCCTTGCGGTTTGCCAGCGTTTTGTTCGATCCCTCTCCGGCCACTCCGTATTACCAGCTGCTTATCCATACGTAAATTTGTCGTAAGCTTAATAATGAGGCTAATTAATTACAATTTAGGCTATTATCAGAATTACGACGTAGGCGACAAATAATGAACATGGATTTACAAGCTGACAACATGACTAAGCAGTACGATTTGTTTATTGTTTACATTTAACTATGTTTGGAGATGTCATTACGATAGTGACCGTTTACTAAATGTTACGACAACTAACTAAGATAATATTAGACAGTACACAGTTATCTAAAATAATTGACAGCTACATGAACATTGAGATGCAAATACGAGTATTTTAAAAGAACTAAAGAGGCTAACTAAAAACGACACAGCAGGCAGTAACAGAGAGCTAGAACAACGGCACAACAGACAAAGCAGATAGAGAAAAGTATAGCTAACAGTGAGAAAAACAAAAGAGTACAGACAGACAGTTACATGTATATATGGAACGATCAAGGCGGAAAGAAAAACATAACGAACTTAAAATAACGTTTCAGGAGAGTGCGATCGTGGCTGTCGGAAAATTCTCGAGTGTGAAAATAATATAAAAGACCGCAAATGAAAAGACAGAAAAAATAAAAGAAAAGTGAATTTAAATTTAGATGACTCGTTTTGTTTTCGGATCATTGAGCTAAGCTCGAGATTAATTGAAATCGGTTAATTTAGGCTTCGAAGGATCGGATTTCATTTATAGTCTCAGCGAATGTTCAAGCTTGTGTATCACCGGGAATTAGGTGAAATAAGCGGTAATTTGTACACAAGAAAGTGTATTATTGCTTAACACTGATACTATTTCGCTGATAAAGATATTGTCAGCGTCGCTAATTCAATTTTGAGAGTTTCAATTGGAGTTGTCCATTTATAAATGAATTCCGTCCCGATTACTTACATCCAACGACTCAGTTTTCAGCCAATTGAGAACTGAAAATAAATAACTTTAGAAATCAATTAATACAACAATCATTCCTATAGTTTTATATTTATACCTTAGAGTCCCTCGCCAAGAGGCAAGACTCACCTGAAACTGAAGAAATTTCTTTTATTCATTTAAAGTATTCAAAAATACGTGAAATTATACGTATGAAGATAAATATTTTAAAACTTATTTAATAGACACTTCTACTAATAAAAACTGTTTAAAAAGTACATAAAACTTAATTATATTTATAATATCACACTTTTAGGATAGCTTGTTAACGTTCAAATATATTAGTGGGACAGTATAAATCTAAAGGCAAGAATAGCATAACTACGCAGTGACGTAGCCAGGAAAGAAACCGGGAATAACAATAAAAAAGAGGAATGAACTGTGAGAAAGCAGATTTCCTTTTATTTCGACTTCTTTCGTGGCTACGCTTCGCTCCTTAATATTAAATTTTAGAAACAGTCCTTTGTCCTCTAAAGTATTAAATTCCATTTTGATTTATTTTTTGTCACCATTTTTATTTACCCTTTTTGCAACATTACAATTAATAAAATTACATTATTTGAAATTAATATATTTAAGTAATAAAAGTAATTCACATTCCAATTAAAATGATTCTCAATTAAAATAATAACAATACATAAGTATAATAAATTATAATTGTTAAGTAAATACATTTAACAATTTCTAATAATTGAAATAAAAGTGGAGAAAATATTATTTAAAAATATAATGCAACAACAAAACCAGATTTATGAAAACGTCAACAATAGAGGCTTATACAAGAAAACTAAAGAGTCTATCTTCTTATTATTTCCTTGGAACGTAAAGTAATATCTCATTAAATACCGAGACTCCATGAAGTCCGGATACGAGGAATTGCAATGCCTTTACGTCACGCAGCTTATTTCCAGTATTGAACGACGGCAGAATATGGGCCAATAAGCCAGCAAATGAATCCGAGATGATACATTGCTGTTATAGCTTCAGTACCAATATCGTCCACATATAAGATTTCTTCTTTAGATTTATCACCCTCTATGCAAATAGTCTTCGTGATGGATATTGCGAACCGGGGAGCCGAGTTTACCAATGTGTCGAAATTAATGTTTTTTTCGACGCCAGTAGTATGAATTTTCTGACGGAAGTCTAGTCATTTTTCATCTCAGATGGTACGCGTATTCCTCATTCATTTTCTCAAGAATATTTTAGCGGGAATTTACATTACGAATGTTAGGACCAAGATTATATTGAACTGTTTTTTTTTTGCAGTAGTGTGATAGAAAATTTTGGCTGGTAGCAATATTGTTCAATTACGCCCGAAATTAATATTTTATCTACTATTGACATCGATCTGAGGCTATACAGAATCGGAATTGAGTAGATCGATCTGTTTCTGTTATCAATCTAAGGATTGGTTTTTGGCACGCTTTTACCATAAAGTGGATTGAATTATCAATCTTGACAGCAAAAAAATGGATTGAGATCGATATTAATTACGGCCGTTAGAGAGGTTAAGCATATATGTTGGATGACAAAATACTCGAATCGGACTAATCGGAACAATTGGAATAAATTGATATTAATATGAGACATATTTCCGGCTAAAATCTAGATAATAAGGCAACTAAAATTAACAGCACAAGTTAAATAGTAGATATGTTGAGCGTTTAAATGGAACGAGCGTTAGAATTCTCGATTAAATTCTTTGAGTTGATTTAGGTGTGATTGGCTAGTGGCCCAAACGAATTATCGGTCTATGTAGCTGAGCAAGCAATGGCGATAATCAACCAGCTGCCGAACTGATCGCATTATTGGCCGGGGATTAATTGGACTTGCAGAGTTCTAAGTTTTGCTTTGTTGGAAACTGGTCCTGAGTTTAATTTTCATACTATTTAAATATTAAAAATAAAATCCACTGAAAAAATTGGCCTAGATTCTTTAATCAGATCAAACTGACTTAAAGGTTCTTTACTATCTTTTAGTTACAAGTAAAAGTCAAAGAAAGAAATGAAGGCATTTTATCACTGATCTTAGGTATTTCAACCATTGATATAAACAAACTTACCAACTACTGTAAGTTAGATACGTTTTATCAGATTGTTTATTTCTTTTGTGTTTATTTAGGGCATTGACAATGCTGACAATGTGCTTCTTAGACCAATTATTTGCAGTTATTGAGTTTTGGCTAAGAGACCTGTAGTACATGAGTATAAAAATAAATAACATTTTTCAAATGAGCCACTTAGACAATAACTTTTATCAGAAACAACTACATAATTATGTATAACACAAATGTGAAAAATAACAGTTGTGCATTCAATAAAATATTGTTACGGAAACTTTAAACAAGAAACGTTGTATTACTTTGTAAACAAATTTGTCACAATATTTGTTGGCGAATTAAGACTTCTTTTAAGTAACCTCACAACAAACTAGGCAAACTACTCGGTCAAGTAGCTACAAGTTGGACACGAAACTCTGATTTAGTTCATGAAAAGGCAAATTTAAACTGCGAAAAACTAAAAGTGGTACAAGTTGAAACGTTACAAATTTAATTCGAAATATAAAAATCAAGCTAATGTCAAACGTTGGCGCGAAAATACAGCAAGCGTAGGTATTCGTTATTTCACCGCCGCTGGACATCTCCATTAATTACGGGACTCTTGATGCTATAACAGTTTTCTTTTTATTCTTCGCCCACGTTTTCGCAAGCAATTTATTTCACTCTGCTGACTGTGGCGAATTTTACTTACAGATTGGGGAAGCTCTAAACAACAAAGGACGGAATATAATAGTAGGAATTTTGAAATGGATGAAAACAATTTTGGATGTAAAAGATCGTTTTACAAGGGTAAGTGAGAGTCAAGTCGGGGTGTGCACAGAAGATTGAGCAACAAATTTTAAAACTATAGGCTTACTGATCCAAAATTAATATTCTTAAGTTGCCGCGATGCGGTCAGTGAATGTACATTAATTTTGTATGACTAATTAAGTTGGCAACACTGCTATGCCATCTGTCACGTTGCGTCATTGCGTGACGTTGTGATCTTTGCTGTGTCTAGGGCAGTTTGGGGTGCTAAGCAAAATGATCTATTATTTCAACCAATTTTAAAAGTATGCGAATTCTCACAAACATATAAGAAAAAAGAACTTGTAGAAAACATTTAGTTCTTAATGTTTCTACAATTTTAAGTTCTGAGTTCCTACAACTGGTATTTATAAAAGGAAATTTCCAATACATTTCGTATCAAACCATAAAACATTAAAAACAAAAGTAAAAAAACGTTTGATTGTACTTTGACCTAAGAGTTCTCTGGACGTGTAGTACAAGTAATCCCAATCTCAAGATCTAATGCAAATACATTAATCACGGCTAATGCATAGAAAGTAATCAGCTATCCAGAGATAAATCACTGCGGATTATAGCAGTTTGGGGCGATGATTGTAAGAACACTGGGGATTGTATCATCTGTGTTAACCCTGAATTTATTTGAAAATAGTATGGAATTACATTTTTTCTCAAATTATTATTTCAGAAAAAAAAAATTAATCTAATGAAAGAAACATTTTTGTGTTTTATATAAGATACAAAAATATTTGTTTTAAATTGTTTAGAGCGAGAATGCATTACATTTTTTCTTCATATTTCTTAGACAAAGGATAAATCATGTTTTATTAAGATCTTATTTTATTTATAGTCTATAGTTAATTTAGAGGGCTTCCTATAATTTTTATGTATCTCCTTATGAAGGATTACCAATAAATCCTTAGCAGAGTTTTCACTAGTCTTCTGACAGACTATAATTGATGAAGAGTTTATTGCCAATTGCACTAAGAGCCCAAGCTTAGGCTTATCAGGGCTCTCCAAAATATTTGCAATTCCGTCGACGCCGCGTATATTAAGGTTGAGATGTTTTATTCGTTCTCGTTTCAGTACACCAACTTTTTAAAATCGGTACAGAGATAATTTATTTATACATAAATGATTGCCAGTTATATAAATGCTGTTGAAAAATACGCTAAAATTTTTTGAATAAAAGATCGGAATTAGAGAAAATAAATATTCCGATTTAAAATACTAATGATTGATAATAGTAAGTAATGATTTTGATTAATATTATCAAAATGAGTTCACAGGTATAATGATATATTCTTGTTTGAGTAATAATAACGTATTTCTGATGATTATTTATTTATTTATTACCATAACAATAACAACAGAAAGAGAGGGACTGTATTAGTTATTGAGTTATTAGCACATCGCTTAATAAATCAGAGATATTGCAGCATTTAGAGCAATGATATTAAGAAAAGCAATGATCATAAATAACCCCTAATGAGAGTGCTGTCATGTCGATAGACTTTAATTGATGAATTTTATTGTCTATGCACTTCGAGCCTAAGCGATTCGTTTAAGATATCTCTAAGAGTGATTTTCGCGAAAACGTCAATTCCCTGTTGTAAAACAACATTACCATTTATGTATTTAACTATGACATTACTAATTAAGTTTATAGTACAATAAATAATTAGAATATACATAATTAGACTCACAACAAAATTTTTTAACTGGTTTCTTTTAATTCATCTTGATACGTAATGGCCCAAATTACCAATCGATGAGAATATTTATCTCATTTTATGAGACAAGCAAGGATGATGAGTTTTAACAATATTCATTAGTTTACACACTTGTCAAACTCATTCAATTTCCCTATCACTAAACCCGCACAAATTGATGCCGCACTTTATGGCTGACAGAAAATAAATGAAGGAAGCCCATTTAAGCCTCATGTTTTCGTGCAGGGGCAAAATGAATTACGATCCATTTGAAGGAAGTATTAATATCAATAATGTTAGCGCATTTTTATTTCGTGAACAATTTACTTACGTCATTGCGCCAGTCTGATGGATGTTTTCGTTTGTTTCTCTATTTGCCCATTTAATTAATTTGCTAATGGGTCAATTACTTAGTAAGTATAGTTTTTCTTTATTGATGATTGAAAGTTTTAAAAATTATTTAAGTAATTTTTGAGAAAATTATGAATTTACCCAAATCCCAGTATAGAGCAACTTAAGAGAAAAAGATGAATTTTCCATTAAGATAACGCACAATGTCATGTTAAGCGTTGAAAATTTTCTTAAAACTCACAGACATTTTTTGGATTTTTGCGTTCGATCTTACAAGGAAGCGGGGCATGACGCTTCTTACATTCGCCAAACAAATAGGCCACCCATTCATTTCTTTGTGGGAAATTGGGATAGGTTTTTGTGCCACGAGGACTGCCTCTTGTCGCAGTGAAGAAAAGATATTTGATGTCAA
>DWNH01000835.1:0-13095 GCA_018249895.1 Tiana niger
ATAGTGAGCACACGCGACAGCTACTCGTACGCGCCACTATCAATCCACCGCAGATTGCTTACGCTTTTTATTAAATTAACACTATTACATGAGATATAGATATAGTTGAATAGATAATAGTTGCAACAATTCAAAAGTGTCCATATTACATTTGAAAATGATGGTGAACGTAGCAAAACATCGTTACTTTCCGTCTTATTGAGTTTTAATAACCGCTATGATGATTTAATATTGGATTGTGTTGTTTCTCGTTTGTATAACCTAGTTCCGGGGTTTGTCCCGTAATTTTCCACCTGAGACTTATTTATATGTATAATAGATAAATATATCTCATTAATTTTTTCTGTAAAGCAACCAATTGGAGTTTTCAGTGAATAAGGATAAGTATGAGAGAAAGAAAATGAGCATTTTTTTTATTCTTATTGTTGTACTTAATTATGATCTTTGAACACGCTTCTACAACATGCTTCATTCATGTTTCAGACTAAATCTTCAACACAACTGCAAACTTAGTAGTAGATAGCTTTGGTAGGCGAAATAACGTAGCCGGCGCCGCAGCCTTAACCTTTCCAATAAAGGAACATATGCGCATACATACATAAGATTACCCACTAACATGCGGCTACACTATTTGCATCATATATTGTGTTCTATTGTAAAGTCAATCTCTTCCACGGAGGAAAATTGCATCTAGTAACTTTCCGACTTTCGTAGGTAAGGGTTATGTTTCACCAACTGCTACTAAGAATGAGATGATACTAAGGTAAGTACCACCATCACACCCAGATCTACCGTGAAGCAATTTATTGTGTTTCGGAAAGAGGGTGTGGATGACTGAATTCACTAAATACGAGGCGACCATCGTAGTCCTCAGAAGTAGCAACGCATCTATGTATTTGCGATTTTAGTTAGAACTAAGGTACTGGCTGAAGTTGCGAGTGGATGTCCATGGGTTGCAGTGACCACTTAACACCACGTGGCCTGCACGCTCGTTTGCTACTTTTATTCAATAAAAAAATAACTAATTGTATAACAGAGTAACGATATTTCTAAATGTTTATGCAAGGTAGTTAAGTTTAAGTTTAAGTTCGCCGACCGGAGTACTACCATCCCCACACCTAATTGTACTTTTAAACCATTTATTGTTTTTCGAACGAAGCTTGTGGTCTATCTACGCTCCTGCTATTGCCTATTATCTAAGGTTAAATAAGAGTGTCTATGGGGTGTAGATATCAGATGGAATGCATGTTATTTTGCTGCTTCGTTCCTTAATTCAAGGAGAAAACTTAGTTTTAGTAAGTCTATCTCAGAATTTTCATATATACCTACTTGTACTCTTAAATCAAATCCCTGTAAATTATTCACCATTAACATGAAAGCATCTTCATACAAATAAAGCTGGATTAAGCTTTGTGTATAATTGCAAAGGAATTTTCGAGGCTCAATTGTTCGGTAAAGGTCAGAGAAAGGTGTTCCAAAAATAACCGAGATTTCTGTAAAGATCATGTTCGTTGTTTTTTCATGGATTGTTCCGAAAAGTAGTTACCGACGAAGGACCATCGCGATACCTATGTATTTATACTAGCAAATATGGTGTTACTGAAGCAATGTGTGGTCGGTTATACTTAAAATACTTCGGTAATACTTAAATTCAACTATATGTGGTAGGCTACCAAACATGAAATTATGCGTATTTTTCAAAAATATCTATAAAAAGGTTCATTTAAAGAACGTAAACCGATAGAACCGCCTTGGAAAAGCTTCTGTGAACGACTTCGCCAATTAAATTTAACAAATAAACTTGACTTCAGCAGTATCAGTTTCCAGAAACTAATTACAAGAAGGAAAACACCCAGAGCCAGGATGAATAATATTGGATCAACATTCTTGAGGCGATCGAGCTGTAAGTTATCTTCAGTAAAAGACAATCAAGATTTTCAATTCATTAACAGTATTTTCAATTCAATAGCTGTTGAAACGTATTCGATTACTGATAGTGTTTAGAAATAATAATCAGTTTAAAACAGTGTAGTAGTTACCATGCTGGTCCACCATTGCAAGGTCCTGAGTTCAATTACCGGCGGGGCGGAAGTTCAAATGAATTTCATACATATAATCAAATGACTCAAAATGAGTTGGATATTTGTGTAATGTCTTTCCTTCAAATTTATTTTAGCTGGTGGCGTAGCAACGCGCGCAGGGTACAGTTAGTTCTATATAAAAGCTGGCGACGTCATTACCAATCGTAATGTAAACAATAATTGTCGTCGGAATTCGTAACCGTAGTTAAAGAGGCTTGTTAAGATGTGACATAAAAATAATCCTATAAACGTTAACAAAATTTATTAAATTGCACGCAAACTCGTTACTATAAAACCTTAATCGAGAGTTATTATTATCAGCGATAAAACGGATAAAAAGGTGCCCAAATAAAGGGCTATTAAAAATACGATTTCCGAATAAAATTTCGATCATGTGATGGTGGGCAACAATGCAGTTTATATACGAGTTTTATTATGCAAATGCCAGCTTTTATAGTAGCAGTATTTCGTACGTTTACAATAAATTTGCATAGCATAATAGTGTTCGCATTTACATCTTGTTCTTGTCTTAGAATATTCTTGATGAAGTTATCTAAAGCCAAAGGAATCCTATGCCAATAAGACAATAGGGTAATGCGTTTCACCGGAAGTCGGAAAATCCAGTGTAAGCTATTTCTCTTTCTATAAGCTTTTCCTGTTTTATCTGCATCTTTCAGAAAAAGGTTCATTGTAAATTTTCTAAATAATATCTTTATATAAAGACACTTTCGGTAAGTATTCTAAACCTAAAAATCAAAGGTCGCAGAATTCTTTAAATTGAAAGAAATTTTACAATTTCTCTGTATACTAAGAAAATTCGAAGGTTAATGACCTTGTTCTTCAATGATTTCTGTAGCAAAGGGATAGGTAATTCAAATTGAATTTTTTTGACAATGTTTATTCTATTTTCACGTTCAAATACTCGTAACTCTTTTCCCGGCTGGAAAAAATATAACAAAAAACTTTTACTGAAATTGCAATTAGGGCTCGTATTTTGTTCGTTTCGTGCACATTTGCATAATGGAATCGGTTTTGCATCACATTCGAACGTATACGAACACTTTTCTCTTTTGCTTATTGCGTTCATACTGTCAGTCAACGAGGTATAACAGGACATTCAATGTTTTTATTAACTTTTTTATAGGAAACAAGCAGTAAACGTTTGTATAATATAAAAATATTTCATAGCAAACCCACTTTTCGTTCGAAACAGAAACAAACAAACACTTTATTTGAGAAATGATATTTCAAGGACAGAGTGAAACCGCTGGATTTAGAGGACTCAGGACCGGATGGATTGGCCTCGTATTTAGTGAACTCTTTCATCCACACCCTCTTACCAAAACACAATAAATTGCTGTACGGTAAAATTGGGCGTGGCGGTGGTACTTTACCGGGCGGCAGTCTACCTGTAACCGATTATTAGTTTAGTAAAGTACATTTCAAACAAACTCCGCTTGCAAAATTTTGTATCTGTCATTCATTTTAAAATAACCACAAAACCAAACCATTTGCCGTTTTACATATTTAATTTTATAGTTTCAGAGGAGCGATAATTTGCGGCGACGCGCTCTCCGCAGTCTAAAATTTACACAGCAACCGCAGTGTCCGTGTCAATATTGTTACACAATTAATATTAAAAAGAGTGAAAGCAATTCTCACTTTCATATATAAAAAAACGAGAAAATAATATGTACCTACCTAATACTTTTAAACGAGCACTTCTTATATAATAACTATAGAAAGGTACCTCAATAATCTAAATCTCGGAAACGGCTCCAACGATTTTCATGAAATTTAGTATGTACGGGATTTCGGGGACGATAAATTGATCTAGCTAGAGGCGACCATCTTATTCCTCAGAAGTAGCAATGCATCTATTTGCGATTTCAAGTAGGATTAAGGAGCTGCCTGAAGTTGCAACTGGATGTCTATGGGTTCTAGTGACCACTTAACACTAGGTGGCACGCTCGTTTGCTACTTTTCCTTCCATCGATCAGCCTTTAGTTGTCCACTACTGGACATAGGCCTCCCCTAGTTGGCGCCACTCCATCCGGTCCTGAGCGATTAGAATCCAGCGGTTTCCCGCTATCTTCTTCAGGTCATCAGTCCAGATGGACTAAGTCGGAGGGCGAGGCTAGTCGGACGACCTGTGCTCCTTTTGCGAGACGTGGTCTCCATTCGAGGACCTTTCGTCCCCATCGGGATTCGGCCCTGCGAACGATGTGGCCTGCCCACTGCCACTTCAGCTTGCTTACTCTGAGAGCTATGTCGGTCGCCTTCGTTCGTCTATGGATTTTATCATTGCGGATTCGATCGCCCAGTGAAATACCGGTCATAGCTCAGAGAGGTATTACCGAGAGAGCTTATGGAGAGTCCATAGCACGCTGAGTGACTGAGCTTTGCTACTTTTATTCAATAAAAAAAAAAAAATTAAAAACAAAACCTATGTACGTCCTAACATACGACTGTATACTCAAAGAAACAGTGGTACCTTTCTTGAATTCAAAATATACAGAACAAAAGTATTAGATTAGAACTAGAGTAAAGATTTGATACTAAAATTTACGATTTATGAACTTCTTACTCAAGAATTATACGATTGAGTAATAAAATATTTCCGAATGACCTTCGATAAGTTTTCGAAAGTTTTCGGTTGTAATTACCGAAATGTAAAGGTCAAATTAATTAGTTTTAAACTTAATTTGGATCCGGTTTAAATATAGGTGCCGTATAATTCTTGCGGTCGTTTTTATGAGAACGGAAAGTGATTCAGACTAGTACTGGGTCAATTTAGTATAATCGGGGTAGTACCAGCGCCATATTTATTTCTGCCATTATAACTATCTATAAAGTTTGGATGTTATGTCGTAAATAGGAAAATGTGAGAAATTTTATACAGGTGGTAGGCTGCTGCACGGGGAAGTACCACCCTCACACCCAATTCTAATTCCCTAAAGCAATTTATTGTGCTTCGGAAGGAGGATGTGGATGCAGGAGTTCACTAAATACGAGGCGACCATCTTAGTCCTCAGAAGTAGCAACGTATCTAGGTACTGCTTGAAGTTGCAAGTCGATGTCCGTGGATTACAGTGACCACTTAACACCAGGTAGCGTGCACA
Organism: Tiana niger; assembly: GCA_018249895.1. Lineage (NCBI taxonomy): Eukaryota > Metazoa > Arthropoda > Insecta > Lepidoptera > Hesperiidae > Tiana > Tiana niger. The sequence goes on from DWNH01000835.1 coordinate 5,204, forward strand.
ACTGGTCGATATCACCCCCTGACAAGAATTCGGCAACCCCTGATAAAGGGATCGGACAAGAGTCGAGAGATACAGCAGGCTGACGACGTCATTACGGTACAGCGAACGAGGTGCGTTTTTAAAGTTAATTTACATTTTCTCTACCACCTACAATGGATTACAATGTATTATTATACGCTTCACCTATGTTATTGCTTTAAATAAATATAATATCGTTTTACTCAATTATTTAAAGGCTTTTTCATCCTAATAAATGATTTTCAATTTATATCTCTGGATTTCATTTAAGATAAACTTTAAATCCCGACCCGAAGAGTTTCAGTAACGATTTAAGTTCTGGCGTCCCCAACTTGTGTAAAGATTTTCGCGAAGTTTCTTATTTAATCTATATAATATACATATCCAACGAATATTAACATTTAAACTTTAAATGATTTGGATGTCACTGAAATCTCATTAAATTATTTTTATGTATTTTGTTTATTTACGTTTACATTTTTATATTCAATAAATAAGTATAATTTAAATGCAAAAAAATCAGACATGACAGACATGCTAAATTAACATAATTTAATAATGGATGGAGGTAATAATGGAGGACTAATGTCCTTTGGACCGAACTAAGTAAGGATGAACTAAGAAGAGATGTAATTGAGAAAGGACTTCTTGTACATTACTTGTTTACATTCTTGAAAAACTAAAAAAGGATAAAGTTGAAACTATTTAAATTAGAAGATAATATAACAATCTTCACATTCATGTTTGCGTACAAAAATTTCACACAAGTAAAGAAGTTATTGTTAATAAGTTATTTTCATTAATAAATGGAAATTAGTTATATAAAGCGATTTTCAATATCGCACCTCATTTGTTTCTATCAATAATAGGTCTATTGAGTAACAAATGAGGTATGTCTGTTATTTTTAACATTTTTCTCGTTCAATCTTTCACTTTCATTTCTCTAATTTTCAAACATTGTCCCTAACTGATTTTTAAGCGCTGCAAGTGCGTTCTGCTGAACGCGCACGCTGTTTTCTAGCAAAGCGACACTGCGACGTAGATCTGCCTCTGCAGCCCGGGCACGCGTGTAATCTAACACATCTGGTGCTATATAGGCTTCTCTTATCCGCTGCACTGCACTTAACTGCTGCTCTAAGGTAACCACTTGTTTCTCTATCACTGCTCTCTCCTTATCCAATTCTACAGTTTGCCTTTGCTTCATCTTGATTGTTGCCAAGACATTTGACAAATAAGCGTTTTGCTCCATCATTGCTTTCTTATGTATTGTCAAGTTTAAATTGGCATCCCCTGTCATTTTCTTTAACTCGCCCAGTTGCTGTAACTTTCTGTCGATCACCTCTAAGCATTCGTCATTCTCGATTTTTAATTTTTCAAAGTCAACGGGTCGTAAGCTTTCACTTAATTCTGCTTTAACTTTGATCTGTCCTTTGAACTTGCTGTGTTGAGTATTGAGTGTGCTTGTACGAAGTCTTAATTTGCCGATCTGACTGTCAGTTATCTTCATCCATTCAGACATGTATCTGCAATAGAAATGTTAAATACATTTTACATAAATTGAAATTAATAAATATCATAATCACTAAAAGTGTTTTATTTTCATCTGGACACAGATTCACTTTTAAAATCTACTAGATATACATAGGTATGTTATGTTCGTGTTTAAAACTAAATTATCCTATATATTATTACTAAATTAACTAAATTACCTTATCTGTTTTTAAACGTAAATATTAGTCTGTGTTTTTGGACAAAGTTTCTTGGTCGAAATAAGTTTCTTGGTTGACCTTGGTAGAAAAAGAAGTAGGTTTCGACCATCATATTTTTATGTTTAAATGTTTTAAAAATTTTATTTTTAAAAATATAACTGACGAGATTTTTGTGCTTATAAAAATGACATTTACCTACTTAATTTCTAGTTTTCATTCAAATGAACTCTTGAACGTCGATAATTCATTTAATTCAGCCATAAAGTTTGTCATCAAACTTGATTTTATTAAAGAAAATATATTATTTTTATCTAACAGGTGTGCACGTAAATAAAGTATATTATGAGAAAATTAGATTACCTGATCCATATTTCAGCCGGTATCCTCTGTGCTATTTTATCCCATCCATCAACTAGCACAACTTGATTGAACATCACTCCAGCTTTCTCTACATCCGCCACCCGGACACTTATTTCCTCCAGTTGGGCTTTTAATAACGCATGCCTCTTAGCTGCCCGACTTCTTGCTTTCTCCAGATTATTTATTAAAATTTCCATTTCCGTTGATACTAACTCTGATCTTTCGAGTACGTTTATTCTGGGTCCCGAGCCAAAAACTACTGTGCCACTTACTTTTGCCGAAGACTCTACTCTTTTGGTCGATACTTTAGATGGACTGACCAGCATTCTTGACGGGCTTGTCAACGACTCAATATTAAATCGGGAAGTTTGTGATTTGACGAAGCTTCCAAGATTTAATGATGATGAACTCTGCAGTTTTGTTGCGTATTCCAGAGCTTGCTGCAGCCCATGCATTAAACTAGGGTCTAGTCTTAAAATTGTTTTTTCAAATATTTCGTTTTCCAATGCAAGAACTTTTATTTGTTGCTTAAGGCTGTTCACTTGCTTTATCAGTTCTGCGTCAGATAGTTCTTCGACTTCGTTAATAAATTGGCTAACGGAGTGCGAATGCTGGCTTATACTGCTTCTATGAGCATGGGTGTGCGATTGGGACATGATTTTTTAATAAACAACACTAGAAATAGGGTGTATATGCTCGAAAAATTATTTAACAATGCGACAAAACTAAAAACTGAGTCAAAGTAAAAAAAGAACTATTATTAATTTGTATTTTATTGTAAAGGAATACAGTTCAAATTTGTGTACTTGATATTTTGACAGTAGTAACTAATAGACGGTTTCTATAGCAACACAGGATTGTCATAGTTACAGGTTTCTGTTACAACAAAAAGGTTTCATGTTTTATTAGTGATTCTAGTTGTAACAACTACAATATTACTTCAATTACAAAAAATGTTACAACATACTAGCTATATACATATTGCATAAAAATATCCGTACAATTACTAATAACTTATGATATTTTGTACATCTCATACATACCTACTATTATTCTTACTACTACTATTGTCATCAGATGCAAACCTTTTCAGGATATACTCGTAACACCTAATATTTAATCCATTAATAATTCCATAACCAATTCTGGTTTTGTAATACGTACTTTACGTTCATGTTAGTGTAAGTATGTCGTTTTGTCTAAATTTTTCTATTTTACCTTTTTTATTTTGTAATCGTATTATTATTTTCTATCAATTTTTTGACATAAACGATTTCCATTTTTATTTCAACAATATACATAATAATATGTATATGGTAACATTTTGTAGTCTCTGCATCATAGTAAATACTATAAAAGGTAAACGTTTCTTTAAGTTATCCAGCTGCCTTTGGTTAAGTTGTGAGGAGTTACCTGCATCTCCTCACAACTTCACCAAAGGTAGCAGGAATAGTGGCAACGATTGAAACTTGCGCCGCAACTAAACCGAACTTGTTATAAGGTTCTTGTAGAGTTTGTACAATATCCAGGTACTTCATTAAAGGTTTAGAAACTGAGGTGATGTTGAGAACTTTGTAAAGTGTTCGTAATTATTTCAACCTACCTTACCTACCTAAATCGAATAGGTGAATTTGAATGTAATTATTTTGAATGTCTATAAGTGAAAATAAATTTGTTATACTTCGGTATATATCGAAGCGATACTCTTCTTAGACACGTAAAAGTTCAACCAGCAAATCTTTGTAACCAAGGGCAGGTGGCAACAATATTTTTACAATATTTTTTTACCTTTAACAGACATCTAAGAAGGTTATTAATCCGTCGAAATCATTTTTTGTGTAAATCTCTCTCTTGTTTTCCACTGTTTCAAACACATACATACATATACCTCTCTGAAGGTTCTTCGTTGAGCCCCAACGGGATGCCTGAAAGGGCACTGCGCTGGGATGACTCCGGTGTGTTCCACCGGAAATCCCGGAGTCATCCAAATGCCCCGAGGCCTACCTCGGTGGCCTACCACCGAGGGAGTTTTAGTGCAGTAAAAATCCCACATAACCAGGTATCACTCCCATGATACCATGTGAAGGTTTCCCCCGTCACGGACTCACTGATCAAAAGTCTTCGTCTTCTCGACGAAGCTTCTCGAAAGTTGCCCTACTAGAATTGCAGTCCACTGAGTTTCAAGTACAATCATATATCGTGACATATTACAACTCCATTAAGTCAAGCGTATAGAATATCATAAACGGTTTGCTTACATATTCTACAATATGTCATGAATATGTAGGTGTCTATGTATTTAGATGTCACCACATTCAGTTCACTTGAGATCTATGTTATATGCTAAGTGATCGACGTGTCGCGTTGTATCAATAGAATTGATAATGATATGCAAAGCGACATAGATCGAAATATTGATACAATTGTTAGTGATTGCAACAGCGTATGTCAATAGTTTTATTATAATTTTATAGTTAGTAGTATTTTAGCTAATAGTATAAATAGTGTTATAGTTTATTACGTAGGTGGTATAGAGATCTAGCTTTAAGCAAAGGAGCATCAAGGTCAGACTTTTAAGTGAGTGTTTAATAAAAAGTCAACTTCAATAGCAGACAATCCGACTAGTAGACCTAAGACGTAAATCGTAAGATGCATTACGGAAAACGCAAGGCGCAAGATACATTTACTTAGACAAATATATGTAAGTACAAAGATGTTATAAGAACATTTAGATCAAACCATATCTGAATTTTCAGGTGTACAAAAAACAATGAACGATCAACAAAAACAAATTTTTATTTTCCTACAAAAACCCAATTTTCATTAAATTTTGTTAGGCTATTGTTTTTTAAATTGGGAAACTTACCAGGATATCAGGTAATCCCGGGATGAGAGCCATATATGTTGTGTTTAGATTACGAACAAGTCCTAAGTAAATATACCCTTGATAAGTTTGTCTTGTCAAGTCCTTTCGTAAGTGATATGAGCTAGTTATCGCTACAAACATTGATAAATAAGATTGTTTCGTACCTTATTGTTGGAGCAGAAGATTTTTTTGGGTTGGTTTTCTTTATTGAATTATACACAATTGATTTTGACTTTTTGGTGGATAATATAGTGTAATTATAAAAGTATAGTTTTTTTTTAATGAATAAAAGTAGCAAACGAGGGTGTAAGCCAGGCCAATGGTCACTGTAACCCAAGGGCATCCAGTTGCAACTTCAGGCAGTACCTAAGTCCTACCTGAGATCGCAAATAGATGCATTACTACTTCTGAGGACTAAGATGGTCGCCTGGTATTTATAGCATAACAAATTGCTTTACGGTAGAATTTGGTATGGCGGCAGCTTATCACCTACAAAACTATCCCCGAATTTTTTCATTTAAATTGTTAAAATAATAACAGTCTATTATTCCAAAATCCGTTCAAATCTATTTCTCTCTTAAATTCTTGATAACATTGTAAGGAACGCTGTCATTTGCATAGAACTCGCATCAATCGTATGCCACAACAGGGAAAAACTGGCCCTCCCTCCTTAATAAATCATTTTATATCTTCTAAAGAATGACTAATGAAGACGGAAAGTATCCCAAAGAATGGAAATAAAAGATTAAAGTAACAATCTGCCTGAATAGGAATTTATGCTCCGCGTTCAGGAATTTATCGCGCTTTAAAGATGGTACTTTACAAGATATTATATTTTGTTCAATGAGTATATCTCTTTTACTTTAGAACTATGAAATAAAGCTCTCGTATCTCTCAAACCAATAAACAAATGGCAATGTTTGTAATACGTGCGATTATCTTTTTGGGTTACTTGTACCCAAAAACAAGTAATATTTGGGTTCGTGTAATTTTTTATATATATATATATATTTTTTAATTTATATACATATAAACAGTTTTTTTATTTAATGGATAAGAGTATTATATGAGCAGGTAGGCTACCTAGTGTTTGTGCTTGTATGTCGGGACCAGATTACGAGCTACGATATTCTCTACTTGTCGTAAGAGGCGACTAAAGGTTTTCGGTGTTGTGGATGGCAAGAGTGGGAGCTTGAACCATTCATCTAACGACTCCGGGAAGGATGACTGGGAATGTGGCCGCACTTCGTCGTTACAATGTGTAGTACAAGAATCATAATCATGACTCATGACGTGGCTCAAAGAGTACAGCGCTGGAATGACACCAGTGCGTTCCAGCGGAGATCCCAGAGTCTTTCGAATGCACCGAGGTAGACTACCAAGGGTGTTTTAGTGCAGTAAAATCCCACATAACCCGGTACCACTCCCATGGTACCTAGGTATCTTCTGAAGAATATATGAATTTGGAATGCTTATATTAATTATTAATCAACCAATGATAAGTACAACAAAAGCTCATTATGCAAACAAGAATTTTTAGACATAAAATGTACACAATGGTACTAAAGTGGAAATCGAATAACATAAAAAATACTTTTACTTTGAACCACAGAACCTCTGATTATTCTTTGAACTTCTCATGTATTTATTATCATGTATTTATGAAGTTCATATATAATTATTCTAACCTTATACGAATAACCTCAAAACCAGAGCAAAGCTAGTGGAAGAACCTGTGGCCGCAGGCATGTGAGAGTTAATTAGCTGTAAAGCTAAAAACAAACTATTAGATGCGACTAAAAGGTACATACGAGTGGCTTTTTTTTATTTAATAAAAGTAGCAAACGAGCGTGCAGGCTACCCGGTGTTAGGGCACTGCAACCCGTGGATATCCACTTGCAACTTCAGGCAGTATCTTAGTCCTGCTTGAGATCGCAAATAGATGCGTTGCTACTTCTGTGGATTAGTCCTCAGAAATAGCAACCATCTTAGGATGGTCGCTCGTATTTAGTGAACTCTGGCATCCACACCCTCTTTCCGAAACACATCAAAGTGCTTTACGGTAGAAATGGGTGTGCCGGTGGTACTTCCCCGGGCGGCCTACCACCTAGAAAACGTCCCCAAATTTTTCATGTAGATGGATTTTAAAATTATTGCTTTAAGTATACATATTTTAAGATTAAAACGCCATCTATCAGCGAATGGAGTACAACTATGAACAGTTTCATGTAAATAAATTTGATGCATATTATAAATACATTTTAATTTCTTGCACTTTTTGAAATAAACTTTAACTATATTAAATCTCACAGTACTTCGACCGTTCATACTTAGTTATCGCTTCACGTATTTATATAACGAATGTTCCACATTTTTGTTAAGCTTATAATAATAAAACGTTATTTAGTCCCATTAAAATTAACAAGCAATGTGGTTTGACTTTAGAAGCAAAGTAAATTGTAGCAGAAGCTGGATTCGTGACCGCGGGCGAAACGGACTTAATTAACAATAAAGATAAGGTTTCCAACAGATAATAATGGAAAAGTTTACCTGATGTATGTTTCAGAAACAATACTTTCCTTTCTTTTCCGTATCTTTATCTTTTCCGTATTAGTATTTTAAAAGATGAAATAGATATCGTTTGTACGACAATATTTAAAACCATTTTTATTCAACTTGTTTGACTGAATATCAAATATATTTACATGCTTAAAAACCTTCGCTAAGATTATAAATATTCAGAAAGATGTACCTACCATTCGAATATTTAAAATTTGCTGTAGAAAATAAGTTATTAGTAGTTATTAGTAGTCGGTACATTATTTTAAAAATGTTTTGCTATAGAAAATACAATAATTGATAATTATACAATAATTATCACTTGCTCCTCGGTGAAGGAAAACATCGTGATGAAACCTGCATGCCTAAGAGTTTTTAAA
>DWNH01000836.1:0-13094 GCA_018249895.1 Tiana niger
GTCCTGGGTTCGATTCCCGGCGGGGCAGAGGTTTAAATGATGAATTTAGATTTCTGTTCTCGGTCTGGGTGTTTGTGAAATTGTCTGTGTATGTGTCCATGGTACCCACGACACAAGACCCTAGAATCTTACTGTGGGGCTATGAGTGTGAAGCGTTATTATTATTATTATCTGTCGTGTTACTTAATACGTACATATACCATACTACTTTCATTAACTCGTTACTTAATAATATGCGTTGACAGAGCTCTTTAGCACAATAGTCACTATAGATCACTATACGCAAATATAAACCGCTGTAGAACCGCCAAAAAATCCTTCAGTATTCAAATTTCACGGATCAAAACAGTACCTACTTCAAAGCTTGCATTGTTCAGTTTCGAGTATAACGTACAGCTATTTTTCTATACAAATGTAATGGTTTTGGTTTTTTTTAGTATAAAAGGAGCGAGCAAACAGGCGTACGTGCTATTTAATGGTAAACGCTCACTGCAGTAATCATCGACATCTAACCTCAAATTGACGCGTTGCTACTCGAAAGTAACGTTGCTTCATATAAAAGTCAGTTAAAATATATAACTTACTTTTACATAGCTCTGATATTGTATGAATATTGTATACATATTTTTTTTTTCGTCATTTGTCTATTATCCTTACCTACCATTAAAAAGCTGAAAAAGTTAGAAGTTGCGAAGTTTCTCAATTTTTTCTCTCCAGTAAAACTGACAAAAAGAAAACAAGTTCAACTGACTTTTACGGCGCGAATTTTTATTTGACAAAATGCTTGAAATGAGTTTAGCTGTTGAAATTACTTAAAAGCACAAAGACGGTCAAGATTTCACGCACGAAGATGGCATATTGGTTTTAGAAGAGCCCCAGTTCAGCGGTCACGCGTGAGTCTCTCGCAGTCGTCGTGATGTCGGCGTCATCTGCTCGTGACGAATTTACCATAAAGGATTACCTTCTCTTTTATTAGTGGTTTCATTTCACGAAGACAAGAGGCGTAGTCCCTATAACCTTTGTTATAAAGTTAAGAATAGACTAAACTATTCGGTGGTCTTGGAATTATGTAGTTAAGCGTATTTTGAGTCTTTGAGTCAACCTACTGCACTGATATTACAAATGATACAATAACATAACTGGCACACTTCAACGTGTCACAATGAAGATGAAGCTTTATTTGCGCTTTAATTTTACCATAAAATCAAATTGCTTGCAGCAATGGCTTGCAGTAACCACTTAACACCAGTTGGCCGGCACGCTCGTTTGCTACTTTTATTCAATAAAAAAATATATATAAAGATTATAGCTGCAGCGATTACGTAGCATCAGGTGGTCTGCATACTCGTTTGTCTCTGATAATATATATAGTATAAATCCATGGCAATCTTAGGACGTACGTATGTATTTTCACTTTTCATTCATAAAACATGTTTATGGCGAATGATCTTATATGTACCTACATTGTGATCTTATATTAGCCACATAAAGAAATATAAAAGCCCATAAGGAAGTACATATGTATGTATATTAAACCGGTTAAGTTATTATCATTTCGCTGATCTTATTTGTTTTACAACTTCCTACATTATGTAATCTTGTGGTATATGACATAAGAGATAAAGAAATTATTGCCAATAAGCAATCGACGTTGGTCGCAACTATTACATAAACCGATTTCTGGTCACTGTAAAAGTATGCCAGTCGAGAAGAAATCCTAGACGGTCATCATAGTCCTCAGGAGTAGCAATGAATCTATGCACTATCTCACTGGACCGTGTAGATTTCTCTCTGTTGCAGTGAACCCATAACATTAGGTCGCTTGCATGTGAGTATTTTTATTGGTATAAAAAGTACAGTGGACTTTATATTTAAGCTTACAGAATAAACTAAAATAAGGTCTGAAGAAGATGCGGAAAACCGCTGGATTTAGAAAGCACAGGACCGGATGAAGTGACGGCAACTATGATAGCCCAGAGCGGAACAGTGGATGTCTAAATTTCGATGGATAGATTACAATGGTACGGTTTTTTAGACGTCGACTTCATACAGAAGTGATTCTATGGCCATATACATGCTACATAGCGTATTAAAGGAATTAGTGCCATGGCATTGCCCTGGCCTCTACCTGTCTAACCGCAGTTACACCAAATGTAATTAACACGCTCATTTAGCGCTTTGCAAATTAGAAGTAGATACACTTCACTATAAGAATGAACAATGTACAAGTATCTTCTACTATAGGTTTAACGACAAATTTTGCTCATAAGCATATCTTTTTCAAGATAGCGAGTTTGAGTGATAGTCTACTGTATATTGTATACTGAAGTAATGTAGGTGCTAAGTCTACGTAGCAGTTTGAGTTAAACGTTTATTTGTTTTTTATATACAAATCCTAGACCTTTTAAAGTTTACAAATCTGTAATCCTTCTAATATTATAAATGCGAAAGTTTGGATGGATGGATGTTTGTTACTTAATAACACAAAATCGGCGTGACAGATTTGGTTGAAATTAGTTCGTAACTTGGATTAACACATAGAATAATTTTCGTTGTGGTAATTGACATATTATATGTGTCATTTTATATAATAACTAACAAAATGTGGAAAAATAAATTCAAAAGTCTATCAATGTTAACTTTACTCTACCTAAAGAATTCTGAAGAGACTGAAGCAGGTGGAAATCTGAAGGTGTAAGAATAGTCTTAAGAAAGATGTAATAAAACTTTTCATGCAAACTTTACCAACATTAGCTAAGAGCCTAAAGATGTGTGTAATTTGGCATTAAAAAGAAAGATCACACCTTTTTTGTTGATTAATTACGGCCGCTTTTCTTAATTTCTTTCTAGAGTCTTACCAGCTATTAGCAGGGAAAATTCGAATCAATGTTTTTTCTCGGTGATAAACAATATACTCTCCTATCATTACTTATTTAGTGCCTGTGATATCATCCCGATCGTACTAGATTCCTCCCACATAATTAAATTAAAAAAAACACTAATAAAACCTCGAGCGACCGACTTCCGCAGATAAAAAATGAACAAGTAGAGAGGTGAAAAAAACAAGGTTATCTTCAATTAGTTTACGAAGAGCGGACTGATCAGACTCATAAAAAGGGAGCAATATCGGGAACGATTGAACGAGATTCCGGTTCGAAAAAACATGGTTCGCGGTCCAGCGCATCGCAGATAGGGAAAGGGTTGTCCTGTCTTGTTGCCGGGTGTGCAATACCTACTGCAAAATGTAATGTTATCTGAGGGTAAAAAAAATATACGGGTTTAAACAATATTTATTTTGAATAGTGTTTATTTTAAAAACCATCATGGAGTGTGAATGAAATATTGTGCGTCCTGGGTCCTGGGCACATTAAACGATTAATTAAATAGTGTTCCTGGTATTTTGTTTTATTGATTAAAAGTAGCAAACGAGTATGCAGGGCACCTGGTGTAATATGGTCACTGCAATCGTGAACATCCATATGCAACATCGGACAACACCTTATACCATTATATTACCTTTATATATTATACCTTTTTATAAATTTAGTATAACAAGTAAATATTACTGTATTTTGTACACCTGAAAAGGTAAAAATGGTGCGAACTAAATGATTATACACCACACTTGTAACTACCCATATTTGTGCAAATAAATAATTTTGTCTTTGTCTTAGTCCTACATATGATTATAAATAGAATTGTTGCTACTTCTGAAGACTAAGATGGTAGCCTCATGGTATTGGTCTCATGTTTGTATAATGTTTAAAAAATTACCGATAATAATTAAAATCAACCATTCCGAAAACTGATTAAAACGAATGTATGTTAATAATGTAAGTTATGCATATTTGTCTTGCACAATTTGATTACCATGCAGGTTTTGTAATGCTAACCGCTCTACTTACGATTGTCATGTATTATAGAATATTTTAAGTGTACTTAACTATGTTCTCAATATCCTATATAATTAATCCTAAATAAAAATTTTACAAAGATCTAACCCCAATTTAGATTAGTTACACATGAAGAGTACGTAATAATTATAATTCTTTAAGAGCTAGAAAACATATGCAGAAATTTCCTGTTTTGTGTAATGTTACTGAAATTGACAACAATATTTATTTTTATCCATTGTTTCTAAATACTTACCTAACCGTGAGAAAAAATTAGTAGGATTTATGAACAAAGCTATTAACAAATTAAATTTCGCCGCCATTGTGGATTTGTGAAAGTATCAGAAGAGAGATCTTAGGCAATGAACCTGAGTCAGTAGCGGCGCCGGTGTTGCCACGTTTTGTCACTTGTGACAATTACTCATGGACTTTTCTCTGACTCATTGGGGCTAGCTATGAATAAAACTTGCCAAAGATCCTTTTGACTGTGTTCTGAACTTTCCTGCTGATATAAGTAAGTACATGTCAATTGATTTTTAAACATCATAATAGCTTTTATGAAACATACCTAGCTTTAGTATGGTTGCAATAAAATGTGATAATAAGAAAGGTGTCTATTATCTATTATAATAATTAAGATTGTAGGCAACCTATTATTTGCGAAGGTGAATATTTCATTTTCAAAAGTCATTATTATTATTTCAATGCGTTTAAAAATCGTTCTTAATATCTTTTTTAGGCTGCATCTTTAACAACTATAGTGACACCATGCAGTTATTCAATCTACTTGCAATGTGGTAAGTAGGTCGTATTTCGTTATTAAAAATGAAAAATTGTGCGTGTCAGCTCCGACATGCGACTGCAGTTTACTCTACACTTTTAATGCGATTGTCATTGTAGGCAGTGGGGATAAATAAACGCATCTTTTATATACTTTTATTTATATCTATTTATATTGATTCGATAAAATATTATACATAAATCTTGCTACATAATATCACCTACTTATCTCACATAGGCGCATTGTTAGGAAGATTTCCGTACATTGAAATATTTTACTTACATGGCATTAACAATTCATTTATTATAATGTAAAGTTTTTGTTAAGGGTCGGTTTTACTGCTCATTAAATTGTCCTACTAGAGACTACTTAGATGCTAGGTTCATACCCTAGCGTCTACGGTTTTAACAATAAGTGTCCGATTGGAATAATTGGAAATATCTAATATTTTTTATTCTCTGCCCACTTTGATCTGTCAAATAAAAAAAACAAAAGCATATCTATACACTTGACACTTCCGTTATGATTAAAGTAGGCCATAAAATCATTTTTATTCACAGCATTATATTAAGTGCTGTAGATATTTGGGTGATAAAATATGGATGATATATTCTAATATGTATATTCTAATACATGTACATATTTACAAGTACTGTATAATAAAAGTAGGTACATTTAACAACCAAGTATACGCATATGCATAGTCTACAACGCTTGTACATATCAGCTACGGATTTATTTAATTCCACCCAAGGCGTCTAATTAAAGTACCTACACTGCAGTGGTTGCTAATTTAAAAGAGGGTTTTCAGTATAAATGCGTACAAAGGAACAAAAAGTGGCAACATTGCCGCCATTACCGCTCCCCGGAGTATTGTTGAGTCGATCAGATTACGTTTAACCTTTATTGTCCACTATGCCGCTGCCGGTTTGTGACCGATTTTGAATAAAGTCAGATCTAGATTTGATTTAAATATGGATGGAAAAGTACTCTATCATCAAAATTAAAAAAAATTATATGCGTAAAAGTAAACATTCATAAATTTTCTTACATTATTAACAGATAGTATGCCCTGCTGACCGGAGAAGTATCTCCGTCACCCCCATTTCTTCCATAAAGAAGTTTTTGTGTTTCGAAAGAAAAACGTGGATGCCGGTCGGATACGTTAAGTATCTCTTTTCCATCGACCATCTTAGTTTCTAGAAGTAGCAACGACTTCAATTTACAACCTCCAGTCTGCGGCCCTTTCTTAGGTTTAGGTTCTAATATGGACCTTGGGTTGCAGAGTTCGCTTAACACCGTTTAGCCTGCATCCTTGTTTGGTAGATATAAAAGATATATTAAAAATATATCATAGATCAGACTTTATTATGATATTGCGTTTTAATAATACTTGTATTTATAGTAACGAGTGTAACTTGTTATTTATGGACACTAATTATCAGAATATGTATGTATGTACCTCAAAACATTGACTCAATGATATGTCGCTACGATACGATTATTGAATCTTAGTAAATAGATGATATAGAATTCAGAATTTAAGTACGAGAAAATTAAATCAGTATTTTTTTGTTAAAGAGCCTTGGAATACTAAAAATTCTTAACAGAAATTCAAAATTTGTGGAACAAGTACGAGTAGCAAATCTATTCTAAGTTTGACCCTGAGATCTAACTCTTGGTCGGAATCTCAAGGGACACATTAAAAACTTGGAAGGGACGCTCTGTGGAATGGATACTAATTAAACTTTAATAAACTTTGTTTTGTTATTTATATAGGTATAGGTACTTGCAAATCGAAAAATTATAATACGCTAAAAGACATTTAAAAAGTAGATAATAACTATATTACATCCTGGTACTAAATTTACAGCACAATAATCGCAGCTCTATATAATAATTTGCTAATTATCTATAATTTATTTAACAATAATTAATATTTAATTCATGACCAAAGCCCGTAATTTTTAATTCATGTTCTAAAGGTAATGTAATAAAGGACGAGAGTTTGTGTGTATTAATATTTAGGAAAAAATGGGATTGGTTTTCTAAGTCCATAGAACAGAAGTAAATCGTCCTAAAACTTGTTAAAACATGCTAAATTTTATTTAATATACAAATAGATCATTTTAAAAGCTATTTTTATTTTAATGTTAAACTCTTTGCAAAGTAGTACAATATGCTTCAGCACTTGCGGAGTAAGGTGGATAAAGGCTTTGAGCTAGTTAACTCTCCAGATGTTTATGTTATATTAATGATTGTAACATACCGTCTTAAATGTGGGAGTATCGATTATACATGTCTCAAAGGAGAATTCGTCGCCGAGTTGCAAACTATAGTTGTCCATTCCCATTGCGTGTTGTGCATAAGCTGTAATCCCCGGGCGTCTCCATTATCACTGCGGAATAGTCTTCGGATTGTGGCTTATCCACGTCAGGTGAGATAACAGGTAACTTAATTAGCATAAAAGTGCACCGACTCAGGTCTTGTTTATCAGCTGCATAATTAACTCAATTAAACTCAGCCAGTCGACCGTGGAAAAAGTCTTAATGCTGGTTGTAAATAAAAAAGGCGGATCGGGAAAAGATAAGCAGTACTCTTTTTTAACCGAATAATATGAATTTTACTGCTAAAATCCATTAATATTAATTAGGAATGGAATAAAGAATAAGCGATTATGAACTATGGCTTGTCGCGGTGATTGGTTCGAGGTCTCAGATTATAATATAATTATTAATTATCTTGTATTTATTAAAATTGCATTAAAACTCTACCACCTAACGCTAAATTATTTTAACGCAGTGCAGTAGAACAATTCGCCCGTTTCAGACATTATCTCGTATTCGACAAATGTCTAAACAAAATGGCGAATGTCGAACTAATTTTCTTTATTCCTAACTAATTATTAACAAAACTTCAATTATTTACAAATCGATAACAGAAATTTCTGCTTATTTTATTATTCAACGTTAGATGTTTATTCTGGGGTGCTCAATTAATTTATCCAAATTAAATTTGAAAATGGTTCACCTTTGAAATTTTTTTTGTTCTTTTGAGGTGAAGGTCGCTAGATATCCTATATGGCGAGTAGTTCAGCAATTGAAAATACTGAAGTTCATATTACTAGGTCAAACAAATATTCTCCTTAAGTATGGTCAATTTGAGCAAATCAACGCAACTAGGCCACATTATTATCTACATGATGACCGCTTCTAAGATGCTCTTCGTGCGTTCATTTTTATGAACCGCCAGTCTAATGGATGTGTTACATCACCATTATTCAGGTTAAGTGGATCATTACCGTGAACTGAAAATGAAAATTACAATATTCACGCAAACTCCAACTATTTTTCAACATTAGCCATTAAATCCCATTCGAGTTATTCTTGCGCCAATTCTCACCGAAATTCGCATATTTCACGATCCGTTAGGTCCGTATTTCTTATTTTATACTTCTACGCTCAATAACTTTAGTATACGGCTTGGAGTGCTTGGACCTATTTCGTATGGATGCCGACAGACCTTAACAATGAACGGTTTCCTCGCAACATACTATAAAATGCATGAGCTACCACAAATCTATAGAGAATTCATATGCAATTCATCGAACGCAGATTGTTCGTGTTAGTTATATGAATATTAATTGTTAATAATATAAATACTTACATGCCGCACATTCCTATTTTGACAATCTGACACCTTTGTTCCACGTTCTTAAAAGGTTTATGGGAATAGGAAGCGCACCATAAGTTTTTTTAAGCGCCAAGGTTGCACCAATGCAGAATTAATGTACCAACGTGCCAAAATATATTTAAAATTAGCGGCATCGAGCAGACGCAGTTTACTAATTAAATATTGTGTCATTTATGTTAAAAGAAAGTGCTGTCAATCCTTTAACAGTTTATCGGTTTGGCGGGTACTCATAGTTAATCGTTACGAAAAGTGCACTCAGTAAGAGAGTCCAGTAGTTTCGGAGCCTATTTAATGCAAACAAATAAACAAACAAATCTTTCCTCTTTGTAATATTAGTATAGATTTATATAAAAATCTCTGTAAAAAAAGTTATTTGTCATTGACAGTCGTTAAAAAAATCGTTATGTGATTTAGAAAAAGAAAATCTCGTCGACGTTGTTTTATACTGTGTAATATATTAAATAATTTATAATCTGTGCTTCGAAAGATAATATAAGATATGGAGTTATCTGTGTCTGTCATATAACATTTGAATGCAAGATTATGACGTTAAGATAAGACTTGCATTTACCTGCAAGATAAGACTCTTACAGATTTTCTATTTAGATTGTGAATTTCTGCATGATGTATTTTATGAAGTAGCGTATTTTATGTTCATGTCAGTGCCCACCTGGTAAAGAGTATAATATTATGTATGTATACTCGTACAGAGAGAGTTGACTGAGTCTCATGTTATCTTAACTGGGATCCTTAGTACGAGTATATACACGCTAGGAGCTACATCAAAAACCACGCTTTATGTATTAAGATCGAAGTTAATCGTATACGGTCTACAATCCCTGAAAATTTTTCTAATATCCGTTCAGCGGCTTCGAAACCTATTCGCGATAAAAAATGGAGAAAGAAAAAAAAAATTATTTTATGCGATAAGTTAATATACATATTTAGATATCATATACATTGCATATTCTTTTTGATTATTGACCTAACATTTAATATCACAGATTAGAATTAGAATATCAAAGACTCCATTTTATTTATTCATAAGACATAACATAAAGTATAAAATCCTTGATATATGAAGTACCAGCTTACTCACGAGTACTTTTCGGGATTTGCTCGACTAGTTTTGAACCTTACTGAGGTTCTTCATCATGTGCTCTCGTCGGTCTCAGCGAGGTCGCAGAGGACACTGCATTTTTGCCTGTCTGTATTTTACTGTTTTATCTGTATTTTATTAATCGTTAAATTCTACGTAGGTAATATTACTCACTTAATAAAATAATAAAGGACATTTAAAAACAGAAATGTATACGCCAATACATTTTTAAAATGTTCGTTATTCCAATAAATAACATTATTAAACAACACTATTAAATTATTTTTCAGTAAGCGAGCGATAATTTTTCTCAATGATCTTTTTTTTTATAAAAAAAAGGACGTACAAATAGGCATAGGGACCACCTGATGCTAAATAGTCACCGTCGGCTATGAACCTTTGTAACACAGAGAGGTTGCCTTTGCCTTGCTAGCCTTAAAGCACTCTTTTAAAGCCTTTTTTGAAGAATCCTATGCCACAGTCCATGTGAATACCTCAGAGGAAAGTTTATTCCAAAGTTTGCGCTTATGTGACAAGAACGACCGTGATAAGCGTTCTTATGCGTTCACTAAGGTGATTATGAGGTCATGAATGCTTTCAATGTAAATTAAAAGTCATGTAAGCATAAAACTGAGAAATGGTTTTGTAAGTACCGGCGTCGGTGCAAACTAGTTTATGGGTCACTAGCATCATTCCCGCCGTGAGTAGGTAAAGTTGTTAATGTTATTCAATGTGCAAATGATGTGCTTCCATCTACTCAATCACGCCCGTAGGCTTGTAAAGTTCATAGGGTTGTCAGCCATATTAATTATATTGTACATTTTTAGTATTTCAAAAGTAGGTACTGTATGTAGTGTTCAGGTAGGTTGTGTGAGGCACCTACGGAAGGGGGTGTTCATTAAAAGTTCATCGTGCGGTTCACGAAAGTTTCGTTTTTTTGTCATTATTAAACACTTTCGCACTCAATGCGATACGCGCGGTTTAGGTAGGGCAAACGAGGGACTACTGGCGAGTACTCGTCGCCCTCGCGTAAACCTGTGCTTACCCCTACAGTACTTTAGTTTCGAAATAATAAAATATTAATTTATGGTTTAATTTTATGGTAAGCAATTCATTGTGCTTCAGAATAAAGGTGGAGTACATTAAATAGGAGGCGACCATCTTAGTCCTCAAAAGCAACTGTTTAAATAACATCTGTTTAATTTTGTAGATATATTTGTTGATTAAAACTTAAAACAGAATACAAATGTAAGTAAAGTAATTTGTCAAATTTTTACCACTGGCCGCCATACATTTTATGATCGATAAAGTTCGACATTGCTTAATTTTATAAATTTTCTACAGATATCACGAGCCTATCACCTTCCCTTTCCCCTAAACAGTGGCCTGTTTAGTTTTTTTGTTGAAATGGCTTTATATTATATTTGGAAAGGAAAAAGAAATATTCTTTAATTCCCTAAAGCTATGATACTAATATCATAAGTAAATAAGCTTTTCTATTAAAGACAAAGCACTTAATTACTTTACGTACATATGTACATAAGTATTAGTACAGCACATAAAAAGGTGAAAACCCTATACCCATATCTTAGCACGGTGCCGATTTGATTGAGATGTTCATGGAGGTCACATGAACAGACGAGTCATTTGGCGTAATAATAGCTACAAATCAATGCTATACAAAATTATTATGGTACTGAACATCTTGAGAAATTTTGCTGTGAGCTTGCGTGACCACAACCGCGAACAAAAACCCGACCACCGCCGACATCAATGTCAGTCGAAAAAGCTTTATTTGTTTTTTATTTGTTTTTGTACATCATTGATAGCTGTTGTATGAATTGTAGAGCACGTTAATACTTACAGTTATTGCAGTTCAATAACATTTTGTAAATAAGAACTGTTCATTGTTTTTTAAGATATTTGTTTTTGATTCGTAGTACACGTTATATGAAAATCTGATACCATAAATCCTTATAAACAGGAGAAGCTTATTTTAATTTTGAAACACAACTTCTGTCACCAATACTTCGCCACTAGTGACTACCGGTTTGGAGTCCATAAAAGTATAATAAGAGTTGTTGAAGAAATTACCTAAACTTTATAAGATGTCAGCAAAATGAACTATAAAAACTTATGTAAACGTATGTATACTTGAATTGAGAGAAAACATCGTATCAGGACTGAAATCAGGTTTCTGATTAACCAAAGCTGGCAAGTGAAAGTTACAATCGCCCGCTATCGTTGAACCATGCCGCTGATATATGTATATCACATATACATAGGTATAGTAAACATGTTAAAATTGAAATGTCGAAGCTCGCTTAAGTTTTAAAACATTGCTTTTTTTATTGAATAAAAGTAGCAAACGAGCGTCTTAACGCGAAAAGCTAGTTTTTCATAAATTCTCATAAGACCGTTGTTAAACTGCATTGAAAATACATAGTATCGTAAAAGATCAAGGGTAATATAAAGTGTACTGAAACAAACATATCAAAACCACAGCAATAAAAAACAATCGAGAATTTAGCACATGTCCTTTTCGTTAATAGAAATACAGAACACGTAACAAAAATTACTTAGATATTATATCTAATATACTCGTATGTGTAGATACTTTACCCAAGTACTGCAGTTTAAACAGAGAAACTAATATGTTATCAAAGAAAACTTATATGAGTTTAGTTTTGTAGTAACAGTGGAGTGGCTAGTAATGTCGGGATAAAGCTATTCTAAAGGAGAGACAATAGTCGCGGGCAGTTCGACGATTCAAAGGCAACCGCCGCGACAGTTGTATGCTTTGGGTGACCATGCATTTATTTGCAAAAGGGATAAAACCTAAAAAATATTTATTCTTTAATATTATAATTTCAGCCCGAGTTTTTTTTCAATGTCTATAAGCATCATAGTATAACTACTCATAATGCGAGGTAAACATTTACACAGCTTTATTGTTGGTTTAAATACTTGCAAATTTGTGTAGGAACTGTTTTACCTAAGATCGTAAATAAATGCGTTGCTATTCCTTAGGACTAAGATGATCGCCCCGCATTTAATCTGTTCCAGCGACCACGCCCTTTCTTCTAATACCTAATACGATATAATTCTTCACGGTAGATTCGAGTGAGGTCCACCGCCTCGAGCGGCGAACGTAATCAAATCAATGATTTTTAAATAATATAATTACGGTTTAACTTATGGCGTCCCAAAATTAAATCACAAACGTGCACAGTAACACAAATCCTAGTCCCGCCGTAAAACCGACCATTGTTGCGCTAGCTTAAAGGCCATTATGCAAATTAATATCTCGCTTAGCATAAATAATGGCATGAGGACATTATAGTTATCTGGTTAGCCACTTAAGATAGCCCGTTATCTCTCCAGAAATTTGTCGCAACCAAGTAAACGTCCGAATTTGTTGGCGTCTCCTGTTAACTTGCGTAAAGATCTGTATGTTGTATTTAGTTTTCTTTAATTTTTTAGCTATTTCTAGCATTGAAACGGTGGAACAATATAATTTATATAATAGTTACAACAATAATATATAATAATAAAGTTAATTTATATATTTTATATTCGATGTAAGTACATCGTATATAACAAACAAACACATATACATAAATTTATG
>DWNH01000837.1:0-13092 GCA_018249895.1 Tiana niger
AATTCAACTGGTGGTGAGCTTGTGCCGGAAAGCAAAATTTAAATTAATAGTTTTTCAATTGCATTCATTTGTAACTCGCGATCGAAACCGCTCTGTGATTGATTAATATCTAATGTATCAAAACATTTGGTGTATAAAAGGCCGGTACACATTGACATAATGTCACGACAAAGGCTACTATTTTCCTTATTTTACTCATTGAAATGTACCTTGACAGATAGCCAGTATTACAAATAATAGAAATAACAGTTAAGACGAGCTTAAAAAAGTCGAATCGAAAATTTCGATCGGATAAGTAAGTAATTCTCAACGAATTGAGCTAGATACTGTTTTACCCTGTGAAGCATCAAGATACAAAACTTTCTAACCGCCTTCGTCAAGGTCTGATGTGTATTACACATTGTGCGATTACGACAAAAGTCCTTCTCACTTGACATGAGACAGCTACGCAACTGTTTATGAACCAGAGTTTCTGCGTATCTTTTTTCGAAGTAGATCGTAAAAAGATACCGTCTTCTGTCATGTCAGGCCGTTGTCTAGTTTGTATAGCACGCGGTAGCTTTGAGCCTATCTATAAAAAATTACAAACTGGATTGCAGTCTCCTACTTCATATCATTCGCTTTGTTTTATAGAAGCCAATATAAGTATATAGTATAAACTCCAATCTCTCAGGTGATGCGCGACTTGATGGAGTTGTTACAACTGTTGTTTCAACTGTTGTTATAGGTGGTAGGCTGCCGCCCGGGGAAGTACCACCACCACGCCCAATTCTACCGTAAAGCAATTTATTGTGTTTCAGAAAGAGGGTGCAGTTCACTAAATACGAGGCGACCATCTTAGTCCTCAAGTAGCAACACATCTCTTTGCGATCTCAGGTAGGACTAAATTACTGCCTGAAGTTGCAAGTGGTGGACTGCACGCTCGTTTGTTACTTTTATCCAACAAAAAAAAATAGTAATTTATTAATACATCCTTAAATAATTGTTTTGTGTACTAAATAAAGACTTTAGTTCTGGGTC
Organism: Tiana niger; assembly: GCA_018249895.1. NCBI lineage: Eukaryota > Metazoa > Arthropoda > Insecta > Lepidoptera > Hesperiidae > Tiana > Tiana niger. Next base: position 1,021 of record DWNH01000837.1, read on the forward strand.
TAACTTTAACGTTTTTTCTGCAGCATATTTACTGCGTGCTATACTAGGAACTGTTCTAATTACCGATGACTTGTAAATCGATTATCTAAACAACTGATCTTATTATTCATGATCTGTCAACATTTATATTTATAAAATTAGTTAATTAAATGTAGTTAAAATGAATTTTACAGAATTATTCAAAAATACTGTTTATTCTTTTCAACCTTATTGTTCCATGACTGTTTATATGACTGTTATTATACGTTAGTTAGCATCGAGTTAGCATACAGATTTGAATACGCAAAAACCAATCAAAACTTTCTTATTATTTTCTAAAACTTCCTTTTATGATTCATAACGCTTATTTTCATAATAAATACGCCCCCGCTACCGAACACCAAATTCCAAAATTCCGCCGAGCAATAAAAGGCGCGAAATAATCCCTCCAATCTCTTGCGAGAGAACAGTGCCAAAGTATTATATAATTTGTAACAAAGAAACGTTAATTCTTTTTCATAATATTTTTTATATATTTCATACAGTAAAGTAATACTAAAAATTCCAGTTTTAAATATATTAAGCAAGGCGCTTTTCCTAATCCCCTGGTTTAGATTTAACTTGCCTCTTCTGCTAAACTATCTCTCTATTCCAATATCAATTTTTTAAAACTACGTAGTACTTTACGAGTAAATTATTAAAAATAAATATAGGAGTCCTTACCGTCAATAAACTTTAACGCAGGCTTGACCTTGGCGCTTGAAACCATTTGAAAAATGTATGAAAACTTTATCAAAATCTATTTAGCAAATTAGCTGCCTATCCTATAGAAAGACAATAATTCTAATAAAAACAAGTAATTATTTTTAGGTTATTATTTTAAACTATTACTATTTTTATAACAAGTTTTCTACAATGGCGAAAGTGGGGTTTATTATTATTATTTTTATTATATCTATATCCTCACAATAAATCCCACCATCCAAAATTCTTGAAAGCAATAAACAGTGCAAAATACATAATCCTCATCCACTCCTCGACTAATCCAACCAAGAATTCCTCTGACAAAGCCGGAGCGCTTATTAACATATTTCGACTGTCATTTTGATAAAGACTTGTGCGAGAAAAATGCTTGTATACAGGCTGATGTTTATTGCCACAATACTTAAAAAACTTCAATTTAATTTTTTAATACTGGGCGTTAGATAGTCTAATATGTAACTAATACTGCTTTAGAAGGAAATATCCATGGCACTAGTTGTCTCACTGCTCGTACTATATGGAACTGCGCATTTAACACGCATTGCCCGAATTGATGTAGCCATTCATTATAACTTTTGTCGTAAAAGTGCATCTGCGCTTACGAGCAGAACACGAGACAAGCATTAATTCGTGTTGTGTGAACTTATTTATATTTAATATATCCCAACCACACACTGCCTCCGAAACACAATAATTTGCTTCACGGTAGAAATAAGTAAAGCAGGTGTTTCTCCCGGGTCGGCTTAGCCTACCATCTTAAAATCAAAAGTAACTAAAACGAATGAGCTTAATAGTAAGGTCACAGGTCGGCTACATGCTAATATTCCTTCATCAAGATAAAAAACTATATAATAAATTATAGCTTAAAAAAACATGCATTAGTTGTAATTCGAGATAAAAAGTAAAAAATTAAATAATTAAATTTATTGTAAAAAAACCCTCGGGTGTCCGGGGGTAAAGATTCTATTACATAAATACCGGTGAAATTAATAAAAGCGTGTTAAAACAGACATGCATCTTAATTTCCGAGTGAACATATTTCAACATCAACCTTTATATCCCCCCACGTATAATAATAATTTGGCCGAAATCACTTCCATGTTTGGACGTTGTAAAGTCAGTAACACAGTAGCCGACGAGCGCTGAATATTTAACATGCTTTTAGTGTAGATATCTTGCATTATTAAATTAATCATATTTATGCATAATCACGCTTGAAAATTACTAGTATCTTGTATAAAATTATTTTGCCTCTACGCCATACCACCTGAAATGAAGACTTGATGAATGATAAATCCTTTTACTAATATAAATGCTAAAGTTTGTATGTTTAGATGTTTTGATTTTGTTATTCGGTCACACAAAAACGGCTAGACTGATTTGGATGAAATTTAGTACACAGATAGTTCATAACTTGGATTAATGCATAGAATAATTTTGGCATGATTACACCGAACAATGCGCGGCCTAAGCCGCGGGCAAAGAAAAATGAATATGCATTTAATTTTTAAATGAAGATATTATTAGTAACCTTGATTAATTGTTGACGCCAGTTTGCATAAGAAAACATAATGTATACGATATCAATTTAATAGTCAAACTTTGTAATATAATAAACGTTTTATTAGCGCTAATATCCAATATCTGTGACATTTAGTGCGAATGAAAGCCCAAATATGTTTCAATCTAAAGTTAATTTTAAATCATTTGAATATAAATTGATCTAATATGTTTCACTGTCTACAATATTATGTCTGACATATTAATATTTAGCCAATAAATACATTTTTAAACCTTTTTAAACGCCACGGGCCTGTTAAGATTATATGTTGCAATCGATTTGATCAAACAGTGACCTCACCCCTGTGGTGTCATTAATCGATATAAAATGATAAAATGTAACCAATATTCATTAAATCACGTCTATAATTAAATTAAATCAAATGAAGAACTTTAATTAGGCTGTATAACTGTTCGATCGGAAGACGAGTTTCTGACGCATGTTAATTTAGTACTAAAATGTTAATTAGGATAATTTTATCTACATATGTTTGGTGGTGTTAGGACATTGTTGTACCACCGGGAAATTAACAGGAGAGTTAGAAAACGTCATGTTTCTCTTTTAATAAAAAAGCAAACCACTTTTACTTCACATACTTTTAACGAGGTTGTACATTACTACTTCTGTTTTTTTACAAGCGGTAATGCTGCCTACGATGATAGTACATCCTTTGCTAGAATATGTCTGTTAACTTTTGCGTGTATTGTATTGCACTTATCGGTGAAAATTAACGTGATATCCTACTAATATTATAAATGCGAAAGGGTTTATGTTTGGATATTTGTTCCTCTCACGCAGAAATGGCTCGAGCGATTTGAATGAAATTTGGTACAGATAAGTTAGACCTGGATTAACACAGAATACTTTTCACTCTTGTAAATGCATAATGGCATGCATAGACGGCATACCATGCGGGCGAAAGCTAGTTACAAATACTTCTCTGCATGTTATTATAAGGTATTATATGTGTAGGTATGTATGTATATTCGTATATCCGTCTTCGCTTAGCATTGAACGTTTGTGATAAGACCATTGAATCAGTTACTCAACATAAGTGTTTGGTGGTATATACATATGTATATAAAATGAGATGTTAATGTAAGCATCCGATACGCGTGTATAAGTATATACACCATTTATCATTGATAGATATAGTGCTGTGTCTTCTCGTAAATATTTCCCAAAGTGTTGGCTTTGGTTGGTAAGGTGTTGTTCCATTTTATATACCATACAATAATTCCCAAAGATTTTTTGTCGACTTCAAAAGATTTTTTGTTACATTTGGTCGCTATTTTTTAATAAGTACATATTCTTTTTGAGTCATTGCCATCTTTGCAATTCTTTGAGTGGAGGCGTGGACGAGCTTTATTTCTCTTTTGTTGAACTGCGAGACAATTCTATATTTAAATTGTTTTCATTACTTCGAAGCCTTCAAATCAAATTAAACATGTACACACTTATATATGTACATATAGATAATGGTACATATTTTATGTCCTTACAGATAAACTTCTTTAAATGTTTGGATCTTTTTTATTCGTAAAATTATGATTTTATTACATGTCTTTATATAGATTTTTTCGTAAGTTCGTTATTTGTAATACTATATGCGTAACTCTTATTTGTTTGAAAGCATTACACCGGCGCTATGGTCGCGTATACATTTTGTGATGATATTCTAGTCCATAGATGTGCAATGAAACATTTCAGTAACGATAACTTTTTTTTTACGTGGACCGATTTTGATAAATCATTTTTTTCTCAAGGTGCCCTACATATTAAATATTATTTTTACAATCCAAGTTAAAAAATACACCAATTCAAGTTACTTTGGTGTGATATTTTTATTTCGAAATGAGAAGTCATTCAGCAGAAAAAACGATAAATCAAGGTGACCGCATAGTATTGTATAAACTGCATATTTTCCCCTTTTTAAATAATAAGTCTCTAACAAGCGGTAATTATAGCCTGTGGCAGCAAATTATTCAAGTTGACTTAACGGCGAAAATATGCATGAAATGCATTAAAAATATAAATCAACCGACACCTAATATCGACTGCCACAGCATAGAGAAATTGCAAAACGAAATAAACGGTGCGAATTAATTCAAAATGTTTAATAACTCGGGTACCATTTAGAAGTTCTTTTTTCAAACACTGAACAAAACACCACGTGGTCCAGAATGCGGGGAAGCAAAAGAGCAAAGTGACACTCAGAAACCCAAACAAAATGAAAATCAATTTGCCGTTACCGCGGCGGGTTCGGCCTGCGCTCGGAGGCACTACCTGTGTTTTTTGTCAAAGGCTGATAACTCAGGTCGGGGCAGTACGCGGCCGCACCTCGACTTGGCCGCGCGTCTCAGGTGCCGTGCGTTTGCGCGTGAACTCGATTGAACTCGATCCACCCTGCGCTGGCGATTTTTTTTCAAACAATGCCATCTTGCGGACTATTGAATCGACGACTGGACTAGCGACCGCCTATTCGACTTGTTTCGCGAGTGCACTTGCTATGTGAACTTTGAGGGTTGTTTTAATCTATGTTTTCATTCGTAAACTTTGGACACAAGTGACATTGATTAATTACGCGTTTGGACAAAGCCAATTTTCATTAACAACTAAACATTGTTTTTGTCGATAAACTAGCATCTACGTACGTGCATATTAAAATCATTGACGCTATTTCCTGTGACATTTGACCAGTGATTTAGACTTGTTTGTGATTATCGAACCATAAATTGTTATCGTAAACAAGTTTTTGATGTGATGTATCTCAAAATGTACATAAAATCGGAGCGATTCTACCAACAACCGGACAACCAGCCGCTTAAAGATGAAGACCGGTGCTACTCCGATTACGAAGAAGAGTTAGACGACCGTAAGTTGTTGTTTATACACTAACGCAAGTTTTATTCTAACGATACTAAAATAAAATTAAAGAAAACCAGCAATGTGAATGATGTGTGTATTTGTTATAAAAAAAAAGTAAAATAAGTTTTTGCATGGTTCAAAGTACGCAAAAGATTTTATATCTACGATACAATAAGGACAAAAAGGATCTGCAATTAACCTTATATTTTAATGCGAAAAGGTAATTACTTTAATATAAAAACATAATTACTTATTTATGAATTTTTACATAATAAATTATAAAGGTTACTACTGCTTTTTAGCTTACAACGAAAGAAGATTGAAGTCAAATTGATAATAATTTTTGAAGTATAAATCAGTGCATAGGATTACATACTTGCTAACTGACTTCTCCGTTCCTTCGATAAATATAAACAACATTTCCTATGAAATGAAAACATTTTTGTTCGACAGTAGCCAGCTGGCTACAGTCCTGCTTAGGCCTAAACTTTACCACGTTACTCCAATGCATATTGGCGGGTGGACGTTTTAATAGACGACAATAGTAAGAGGTTCTCAAACCGTTTAAAATCCACCTTAAAGGTTAATGACTACTATTAGGAACAACCGGGAACGACGACTCAGCGTGCACGTACCCCGAAGAAAAAGTCACTATTGAAATTAAATAATTTAAGTTAATCTTAAATCAATACTTGCAAACAATTTTAAAAGTAGGTACATATAGGTTTTAAAATAAGTTAAAACCAAAACGGATGAGTACACTAAGACGAATTAAATTTAAAGTTTATTCTTTGGCTTTACTTAAACTTAACAAAACTATATGCCTATTAAACTTTAATATAATTTATTGAAGAAGAATATAACTATATGTATGTATATAAAATATATTATTATACTATATAATTCCAGAAAGTGACGCAGTTGAAAAGCAATGAAGCGCGTTGATGTCGTTTGTGCGGAAGGCGTCTATCGTTGCGTGCCGCAATTATAATAGAACGAATTGTTCGTTTTTACTTTAAATAACTCTAGACCGATGTTGGTATGTGTCAATTAATGTCAATTACATACAAGTTTCATTCAATAATAATGTGCTTATAATTTTGATGAGAATAGATATTTTCTATTCTAAAAAGGAAGTTATTTATAATACTTAATATTTTAGATATTTATACCAAAGTATAATATATTTTCGATTTTTATTTTATTATTATCCATATCCATGAACCTAATGACGATGTTGAAATGTAAGACCTTAGGTACAAACGCACAAAAATTTAAAGACGCTTTAATAAGCGTCACCTGCGTATAATTATATAACGGAATCTTTAAACATTCTTTTCAACCATTTTAAGATGTCAGATTAAATTTAATGTTTACTCACCTTATTGACTAATAAAATACAATAGTTTAATAATTGTGTGCCATATCGAGACCAATCATCATATCATCAGAATTAACAGTTTTCTAAATGTTCTGGTCTGAGCGTTTTTTTAATCTTAAACTGCTTTCTAGTTATTTATTTCATACACTTGTAAGTGGTCAAAATTTTTAACCTACCATATACTAGACAAATCTTATATCTATCCTTTACAATACATAACATTGTACTAACGGGTACGGTTACTATGAGATTTAAATAAAAATGGGATTCAACTACGTTCCAGGTAAATATTTTGTATCGCATCAATCATCGCAAAAGGACGCAGAGGGTCACCTTTTCTAGCCATTACTTTCTTTTTTCTCGACAGGTAACCTTAAGACCATAACAATCACGTTTAACAATCTAGAGGTGAACAAAGAAATGCCCCAAGCTGGCCAATTAGCCGGAAAACGTTTGCAATGAAAGATAGACAAATTTTTGAAGGATAATAGATAATAATAGAGAAACTTGTGGCCGCCTATTGATCGAAATTCGACCGTGAATCATTAAAACTGTATTTTACTATTACTAAAACACAGATATCTCTCACACAACGACACACATTGAATAGCAGAGCGTATAATGGTAGTATTAAGTATGTATGTTCTTTATTTGTTTTTATTTTATGTATGTTATAACTCGAGACTGGTAACGCCATCTTTTTTTTTATTGAAGAACAGTAGAAAACGAACGTGCAGGCTACCTGGTGTTAAGTGGTCACTGCAACCCATGGACATCCACATGCAATTTCAAGCCGTACCTTACTTCTACCTGAAATCGCAAATAGTATGCGTTACTACTTCTTGATGGTCGCCTCGTATTTAGTAAACTCCGGCATCCACACTCTCTTTCCGAAATACAATAAATTGCTTTACGGTAGAATTGGGTGTGGCGGTACTTCCTCGGGCGGCAACCTACCATATATTTGCAAATAGTACAGCTCTGACAAGTAAAATTAAATTTAGTATATGTTGAACACGTACATACAAGACGCACTCGCGCGCTCAATATTAAGAATATTTAATTTAGGCAAAGCGATTAGAAGTTTTCGCTTTTTGCTTTAATATATGTATGTATATTAAACTAATTACATCTATATGTACTCTTATTACCAAACTACTTTGCTTACTACTATCTACACAAGAATCGTTTACTTATATAATAACTTTTTTTCTTTTTACAATGTACAGTAACAACTCATACGTAACAAGTAATGGTGAAGGTTCTACAAATAGTAGGTATAATTTACTATGCCAGCTGCAATTGTTGTGTGAAAGCAATTTAATTTATAACAGACATATAAAACACGTGATTCCAATGCAAGCCTTTACAAATAACATACCTACTTACGTCAACATTTCTGTTGCTTTTTTGGAATAAATCAGTAATAAAAAAAAGTCGTCACTAAAAAATCTTGAACTTCGTAACGCACACTTCCTACTCCAGAATAACTTTTTAAGAGAATCATCTTACAAAAGAAGTCTTGACTGACTCATCACCGCTGAGCTGAAACTACTAAAGTTACAAACATGAAATTTCAGTACTAAACTAAGAAGGGGTTTCACGGAATTCCACCCTTAAATGAAAAAGGGGGTAACAGTTTGTAAAATTTCATTGGTCATTCATTTCAATGGTCATTTTTCAAGGTGTTGTTCTTAAATAAATAAACTACTTTCAACATTTTTCTAAATTATCCGCTAAAGGGGTAAAAAAGGAGCGTGGGGGGTGAATGTTTGTGTTGAACGTAGGTCATTTAAATTAAATAATAATTTCGTTTCCTATTTCCACCATACATATATTCCACGAGACAGCCACTAAACGTTTTAAAGTGTATAGGATCTTATAATGACATAATATATTTTCTAACAGTTATAACAGTTATTATATTATATTATATTATAAGGGTTACAGTGTTCACCTACCATTACCCAATGTCTGTCTGTTCTTACTGAATCCTCTCATATTTAAAAGTCTACCGCCAAAAAGTATAAGGAAACATTCAATAAAACACGAAGAAGGAACATTAACAATGAAAACATAAAATTCATCAGCATTCTTCCCTTTAGACGTCTTACATTTTGTAATAATAAAACAATTTCAATACATTACCGCGGCTCTGTCACAGAGTAATATGGGTGTCTTTAAATATTTACAATTCATTTAATTTTAATAAACCAACACACTTCCCAAGCGTAGCGTACGGATTTTTACCTGATTCCTTATTATTACTGCACCCCGTATTGCTTTTACTAGGTGGGTTTTACCCCAGCACATGTCAGGACATGACAATCGGGAATTAGAATACGTTCGAAATAATTACGAGCACATAGTGCACACAATTTTAAGCTTTATTTCTATGCTTGTAAATACTCATTACTCTTATCGGTCAGTTTTGCGAAGTGAAAAGCAGGCAGTTCCCCGAAAGGACACTCACCTCTAACTTACCTGTCCGATAAAAAAAAAACAGGTACCTGACCTGTATTTTTTTTGTAATTTTTTAATGACAGGAAATCGCAACAATGCATGAAACGGTCAGGGTGTTTGTTGTAAAAGTATGGGATAAACTGGGCTCAATAGAGTACTTTAACAATGAGACTGCATTGTTAACAGTCCTGAGATTGAAATGTCCGAATTCAAAAAATAAGACATACCAACCTGTAATATGATTCTACGTATTAAAAGATATATATTCATAGAAGCTGATAAAATATTTATGTAAAAGTTAAATTGTAAAATTGATACTTTTTTGTTATTATTATTATATTAAATCATTTAAAAATACTTAAAGAAATTGCTCCTGTAAGTAACCAATATGTTATGAATATTGCATATGCAGCATGCATACGTTATGCAGAATACAAGTGCCCCTAATGGTCGCTGGCAACACTAGAAGATGAACGTTGAAAATATTCTTATTTGATTAAGCGATGATAATAACTCACAAGTTAATTTCACAAGTCAAATTATGAAAATTTGTGCAACATAAATATATGGGCTACATTTTGGGGTAATTAGTAATTATTTATTCTTCATATTTCTTATAATGTGAGCTGAAATTATGAGTGATATTAATGTATAAAGTCATTTCGAACTATAGTGTCTGTTTGAATCTAACTACTTGCTTTCTTTTGTTTCAAAGCCACCAAGTTATATTTAACTGCATACAAAAATATTATTTATTTTATTGTTTTTTTAATGCTCACAGATAAGGATGAGTTTTTAGGTACAGATAAGTATATTATTTTAAATAATGAATTCTATTTTAAACAAAAACACGATTAGCATATAAACTAATTTGTACTTATAACAATAATTTAATGGCTCGTCAGCACTTGAAACATAACATATTAGTAAGAAAATTGTATACTTACGCTTTTAAGAGGCTCTTAAAACGTCATGTAAAAAAGTAAACACGTAAACTCCGAGAATAAAAGTCAAAATCGCATTGACATCTTAATCGAGAACGCGTTGGCGAACAAATACATGCGCGTGGGACGCTCCAAACCATCGGAAACCAGTTAACGATTCACAAAACACCATTTTTCCGCAAATCCATTAAAACCGAGATAAATCAGTGAATTATTCGCTCGATTATCTCCGGAGATGCCGCTTCGAGTAAAATTTTCGTCGTCGACTCGAGTCAAGGTTGGGGGCAGGTCAGTGTCAGGGTGATAGAGGCCGTGGGACGCGGGTCGCATGCTAATGTTGATTCATCGCGGCCGAAGGTTGGCCACCTCTGACATTCGAACCGTTCGCTCCAATGGATTGGTTGAAACGCTAGTTATGATAATTGTTTCTCATTTGTAATGCGCTGCTCGGTTGGCGAGATATATGTAGGTACGAGGCGGGAGCAAAGGTCGTCTATATCAATATTGTTCATGCGAAGAAGTAAATATTTTAGCGTGTTTTAAAATGATTTGCGTAGGTTTTAATAATTCGAGTAAGCACTGCGCCGTAAAGTGATGCGTTTACTGTGTTAATTTTATCTTAATACATGCTTGGAAGATTTCTTTGTAACTGACGTATTATTAAGTAGGTAAAATGAAAGATTTTACGAGGATTCTTCTATAAGTTAAAAGTTAACATAATAATTATTAATTACAATAAACAATAGACGATTTAATTGATACCGTCAATACGACTGTAGCAAAAAGTTAAACTTAAACCCACCAGCGCTCAGATCAGTTAAACGTTAATTAAATCAGGTATAGTCTATACAAACATTGGTGTTAAGAAATATGTATGTAATCTTCAAAATTTCTTGAAGTTTCTGTGAAAATAAAAACAATTTTTTCACAAATTACACACAACCATCTTATACCAAATTAGGCAGAACCTGTGATATGGTAACCAGAAAATTTTATTTACGTAACGTTTATTTATTACTTGTTCTAGTATCTCCAAGAATCGAAATCATCATCAAATCAATGAAGAAAATCAATCAATCATCAATATCCTTTGCAGGGCTTTTCCCGTAACCAAAATATCATTAGAACACTACTTTACAACTTAACCCGTGACATGCCAGGGCCGTGGAGCGAGCTGCGGAGGCATTAGCATGCAGGGTTAATTGCAAATTCACCGACCTCGCCTTTGGAAAATACAGCAATAGAATGCTAAATCGGAAACTTTTATTTCCAGAATGTTTAAACGTTTATATTTTGTCTTACTTCTAGTATGCATGTATAAATAAATTAATATAAATAAATATATTTTCACAACTTCCACACGGCCATGTTAGTAGGTATATTTTTTTTTATTTAGAAATGGCGATGGCGGTAACGGTAAACGGGAGGTCGTGGGTTCGATTCCCATCCAGGTAAAATGTTTATGTGATGAGCATGAATATTTGTTCTGTGTCTGGGTGTAAAAAAAAATATCTATTTAAGTACGTATTTAAAAATTATTACGTACATATGTTTATCAGTTGTCTGGTAGCACAGGCTCTGCATAATTTTTGTGTGAGTTGTCAAGTTATTATTATTATTACGTATCATTCAACTTTTGCAGACATATTTAAAAATCTCAAAACGTAATTAAGACCCACGTCAATGAAAACCGAATAACTTTAAAAGTTCGGCGCAAACAGGTGTTATATCTAAAGTTACATAATTAGTTTCCAAACGGGAATACTCCGGGTACATAGGAGATGTATATGTAAATATTGACGGAGTCAAATACAACACCTGCTTAAAACGTTTAACTGTTAACATCTCGTTACCGCGGGGATTTTGAGTAGCTGCGCTCCACTTGACGCTAGTTAAGCTCAACGATAGATACTTATTTTGCTGAGTAGCGCTATATTTGTCTGTATTGGTTTTTTGAAGTTATACTTCTTCTGGCGCGGTAGGGAAAAATGATGAGAGTAAATTTTTACGATGCGCGCGCACACCGTCACGAAAAAACGACACCCTGAAGTTAGCTATAGTCAACATTTTAGTTATTTAACTAGATAATGCGTTATAATAAAACTTTCAATGTA